>PVKM010001915.1:0-70763 GCA_004027735.1 Carollia perspicillata
TTTTTTTTTTTTTGTTTCTAAATTTTTGTTGTCCTTAATTTTGGTTGTGCAAGGAGGCACAGTGTGTCTACCTATGCCTCCATCTTGGCCAGAAGTTCCCTATTTTTCATTTAATATTTTTATACTCATTTACCAGAGATAAGAATGATTTTTGCACAGTATTTTTTTAAATAAGTGATCAAGAGAAGGTTTCTCAAATACATAAAGTTGAACTTAAAAAATTTTTAACATACATAAGTTGCTTTCTATTTTAGTCAACTTTACAGAAAGATTTAAAATCTTATATCAACATTATCTATCAAAATCAATAACAACAATAATTATTATGGTTGTAAAAATAAGGCTTCTAGCTCCCTTTTTCTTCCTTTGGCTTCATTTTGTTGTTCTTTGTTTTTTAAGGGTGGAAGCTTAGATTATTGTTTTGAGTTCTTTCCTCTTTTCTAATATAAGTGTTCAATGCTATAAATTTCCTTCTAAGTGCCACTGTAGCTGTATGTCACTGCACTCTTTCTCCTCTCCTTGAACTTTAATGCCTTGAATGTTAGACTTTATGATCTTGTCCCACAAGTTCCTGAACAATATAGAAAAAAATGAGAAAAAATTAACCTATCAAGGGAAATACAGGGGACAGAAAGTCGTGGATGTTCCTCCTCACTCTCTCAAGACCACAGCTTCTCCAATCAGAAAGGTTCCCCTTACCCAGAGTTTTAGATGCCAGCAGGCCCCTGCAGCTAATGCTCTAGCTGTCACTGCTATTGCTGCTGTTCTTTGCTACTCCAAGATAACCTGGGGACTGGAGAAAGAAAACAAACAAAAGGAGAACAAAGAAAACTGGAAGATTTTCACTCTGAGCTTTAGGAGTCCCCTTTCCTACTCTCTGAGCCACAGATAGAGAGCTGCTTCTGAACTCTCTCTCTACATCCAATGTCTACTTTTGTATTTGGGTTGACTTGAGTTCATCCCATGTAAAAGTTACCACCAATTCAAATTCTGTCTTCTCCAGTCTGCCTGCTAATGTTTACTTTTCAGAGTCTTAGAATAGCTGTCAGTACACTCTGTTCCGGTCTTTGAGTTGCATTCAGTAGCAAAGACAAGGTACAGTGTGTTTACTCCATCTTATCCAAAACTGGAATCTTGTGACCCTTTTTTTAATGTTACTTGATCTTTTCATGGTGATCAAATAGGTGATTTCCTTCCTTTCTTGTTTCTGTCTTTCTCTCTTTTGTTTCTTCTTTTATTTCTTTCCCATATTTTCTTGACTATGGTACTAAGTACATTGTTAGACTTTGATGAATAACTTTTAACTTGACTTTGTTTCAGACTGTAAAAATTCTTTTTGCATGAGGCTTTATAAATATTACAATTTAGGGAAATGATTGGAATGTTTACCATTGGAAAACACTTTATGCTTTCCAAAGATATGCCTACTAGAATGAGAAAAGAATCACAATTTTTTATTTAATATTTAGATTTAATACTTCATTTATTATTATTTTTTCATTTAAAAAGTCAGGAATACTGATCTTATGACCTCACGCTGAAAGTTCAAAAGGATAATGTATCTGATATAGGTATGAGTTACTTTTGTTTCTTTAAGTAAACCCAGTTTCATCCAAAGTCTTTTTCATGATATGATGCCAATAAGTCTATGTTAATAATTAAAGGACTGTAACCATGCAGGATGATTATGCATCAAATGCTTTATGTCCTTCTTTTGCTTTATTAGCTAGCTCATCTGAATAGTGAATGAAAAATCCTATCTGGAGCCTGAGAAATGAAAATTGTGGACTTGGGGGAGATTCGGTAAAACATGGTCTTTCACACAGATGAGGCTTTTGGTAAAGGTTTCAATTAATGCTTTTGTTTGGGCACTTGCATTAGCATCATTAAACATTAAAACATCTTCAAAGAATTAGTGAAATTATTTCTACTTATCAATAAAAGGGTGAACTGTGAAGAACTGTGTGGCTTTTTTTCCACTGTGGTCAGATGACAGCTTTCTGTACCAGACCCAGGGACTAGGTCATATACTAGGTGGCCCTAGCTCAGGTGATTGGATTAGGTTCCTACTCCACCCAAGCTATTTCTAATCACAGATAACCCCCCCCCACACACACACACACACATCCTTATTTTGAGCAGACATCTGAAATTGACTGCAGTTTAAATCTAGTGATAGCCAAGCCTCAGAAAACATCTGTGTTAACATCCAAACTCTGTTTAAAACACCAACAAAGCCAAATACCCACATTTAATAGGCTCTTTTGAAGTCTTCCCTTATAAACCAAAAATGTTGACATGTAGTTCATCATTAGCTCATAAAACATTGCAGAAGTGCAAATCTAGTTCGAAGTCTAAGTGGAACCATGCTCTTTTCAACTAGAGCACCCAGTCCTGGTTCTGATACAGCTCCTTTTGTCAGCCAGTCTGTCATGTATCAGTTCCATCTTCTTCCTCATCTGTGTCCTGCTCACACTCATGAAATCAAGTTTTTCCCTCTGATACATTGTCTGTGTCTTCATTTAAAAATCTCCAGAAGAATGCACCAACTCCACATTTAGACAGGAAGAAATGATGGCTCTGAGAGATGGTGTGGCTGGCCACAGTCACACAGTTACATGGTGGCAGAGCTGGATGAGGTTTCCTAGCATCCTCTCCATCATTCCACTCCTACTCTTCTAGAAAGGCACTGTGTTGTTCACAGAACCTCACCTCTGAAGATACCACACTGCATTTTTAATGCACTCACGACTAAAGATAGCACTGTGAGTTTTTAATCTGCTTATTCCTTTCTTTCCACATCATTTAAAAAGATATCTAATTTATTTATTTTTAGAGAGCTGGGAAGGGAGGAAGAGAAACATCCATGTGTGATAGACGTCAATCAGTTGCCTCTTGCACTCCCCCAACCAGGGACCTGGCCCACAACCCAGACATGTGCCTTTACTGAGAATTGAACCAGGGAACTTTCAGTTTGCAGGTGGGTGCTCAATCCACTGAGCCACACCAGCCAGGGCTGTTTCCACATCTTTTAAATATATGAAAGAAAATCAACTTATGATGGCATTAGAAGTCAGAATAGTGGTACAATTCTTGTCATGTTTTATTTCTTGATCTGAGTGTTGTTACATGGGTGTTCAGTTTGTGACAATTCATTGAACTGTGCACTTTTCTTTAAATGATATATTGATAGAAAGTGTACAGAAGAGGGATGACTCTGGTGGTGAGCCGACTGGGAAAAGTACAGAAGAGGCAATTGGCATATGGCATGATCCCTGATTTTTTACTGGAGCCTCAGAACTTAATATTCTACTAGTGTCCTTCATTATGCAACAAGTCACCTCTCTCATCTATCTTAAAAAGTCATTTTCCTCTTAAAGTTCTTTCATCCTCATCTCCAGGGTGCTTTTACTTCCTGGCGCCTGCATAATCTTTGTACCATTAGTGCTGCAGAATCCTACTTAAAAAGAGGAATTTGCCACAGCTGAAAATCATAATGATAATCATGCCGTGATCTTGGCCTCCACCCTGGGTTACTTGCTTGTTTAATATTTACTGTGCATGTTTCTAACAAGCTGGGGCACATCTGGATTTGTAGTTTTCCTGCACATCTGTCCTCTACGTCTCCAACAATATATGTGTGTGTCTGTAGCTTACTTTCTAAATGGCAGCACCAAAACCTTTTGCTTTTCTTTCTTTTTACATTGAATCTGAGACATATGAAATGATTATTCTTTAGGGCTTCTTCTTCTCCACCTTCCTCACCTTTCTTTTGCATAAGGGAAGGGGCAAGAACCCAAGTTTATAACCAATAGTGGATGGAACACCATAGATCCTTCCTTCAACCCCATGGGCTGATGAAATTATCTTCTGTAGGTGTTCATCACTCTGCCTTTTTATCTCTGTCTTATTTTGAGTCTTTTTCCATCCATTTCTCCTCTGCAACCTTTTATGTCACTGAAAGGTTGCTTTTCAGTGACATAAAAGTTAATCTTGGGTCTGTGTGTGAGACATTATTTGGTATTATAATTTCATATAACCTTAACCTTGCAAAGGGCCTTAAAATTCCACCTTACTCCTCAGTGCAGAAAGCCCCCATCTAACTTGCCCTGCCAGCATCCATTAGCCTTGTGGGAACACTTCCAGGCTTGGGGAGCTTTGATGGTGTCTCAAGATGGTCTCAGAGCTTTAGAAAAATCCTGCCTCATATTGGGCTGAAGCCAGTCTCTGGATAATTTCGACATTGTCCCTATTTTTCACTTGAATTATGGTATACAGAGTAAGTCTCTCATCTGTGAGAAATTAGAGCATAGGAATTCTATATCCCTAAAATCTAATTTTCTTCAGAGTATAAATCTGAAGTTTCCTCACTATTCAATGAACTTTTTAGTTATTTGTTTACTTATTTATTTGTTATTGAAGCTAGCCCACATTGGTCATATTTTGTTTTGACTTTCTAGCATCTTTCAGCATGTCTGTATCATTCTCAAAGTGTGGCCCCAAGAATTGGCCTAAATAGCCTGGTGGTTCTCACAGTCTGGTTGGTTCAGGATACTAGCCTTCTGTGGTTTAGCCTCTATCTTCCTGCTTGTCACTGTTGCTTTCCTCTCTTTAGAAGGCGCTTCACCTGCCAGTTCACAACATGGGCAACTGCCTGATCACTCTCTCCCAAGTCTGCCAGGGCAGGTTCATCCATACTGGGTTTGTACAGCTTCATGTAGGAAGAGAAATACAAGAATTCACATTTGTAGCCCTAACTGGTGTTGCTCAGTGGATTGAGCACCAGCCTACGAACCAAAAGGTCGCTAGTTTGATTCCCGGTCAGGGCACATGCTGGATTGTGGGCCAGGTCCCCAGTAGGGGGCTCATGAGAGGCAACCACACATTGTTTCTCTCCATTTCTCCCTCCCTTCTCCTCTGCCTAAAAATAAAATAAATCTTTTTAAAAAAGAATTCACATTTATAATCTCTATTAAATTCCTCTTTGTAGATTTCTAACTAGCCACTGCCTCTGATGATTCCATCTGTGATTCCTGCCCATTTGTAGACACCCCTGTTGCTGCCCTGCCCCATCTCCCCTCAGCCACCTACACATTCCCCTGTATTGAGGTGTACAGTTCCCACTCATGCTGACAGCTTTTCACCTCAGATGTCCCTGTGTCTCAGAGGTTTTGCCTACAGGATTTCTCCAGTGCTGTGGGAGCTTACTCAGCAGGAAGTTCTGGATCAGGAAGACATGACACCCCTGGGGCCCTCAGCTAAGGAATGGCAGGAATCAGTGGATAAATACCTGGGCTTCCATGTTCCCAAGAGGTTCTGCAGTGGGAAAGAGTCCTGGTTACCCCCAGAAGTAGTCTGTTTGTTAGCACAGCTTTATGGACTTTTCTGTTTTTCTCTTCTCACTTCCCTTACTTTCTCACTGTGCTTCCTGGAATCACCTCCCAAATACTTACCTGTACCCAAGCCCTCATCTCAGGGTCTGCTTTAGAAGGAACAAAACTAAGATCTGCTCTCTCCATGTTGTATCTTATGCAAATTTCTTAGTTTTTCTTAGAAAAACTTTCTTAGATTTTAGGTAGACTTTAAGAAAAAAGAAATTGAAGCCATCCCAGAGATAACATATTAAGAGCTGCTTGAGATGGCTGGGATGGTTTTGTCTCCAGACTTCAAGTTTTCATTGGGACACTCTCAGTCTTTGAAGTAGGTGTCTGCATCATATTATCTCCTGAGAGCATTTCCAGATCTAAAACTCTCAAATTTTATTGGAAAAGCATGCCTTTTAGTACAGACCCAAACAGTCATTCTTAAGAACTTCTAGGATAAACAAGTTCTTAGAATTGCAAACAAATGAGAAACCAACTTAACAAACTTTTTGCATGAAATGTAATTGCTCTGGTTGAAAAAAATTTTAATTACAGTAAAAGGCAAAAAACTGTACTTGAACAACAATTAAAATTAAAAAAGATTATAAAAAATTAATTAAACATTGAGTAGAACAAAAGAATATTTATATAATATGAATAAACTAATTCAAAAAGCAGCAAATACCTTTGTTCTTATCAGCCAGTTTAATAAAAAGAACATTGCCAAATATGTATATGAATTACCCTGAAGTCCTCACTATGCCCCTGTTGGATTCCATCTCTTTTATTTCCCCAGAGGTAAGAAATATCCTCACTTTTGGTTTATTATTTCTCTGACTTTCTTTATAGTATTTCTGAATATGTTTATATGTCTAACAGTACATTGTTTACTTTTGCATGCATGTGATCTTTGTATAAATGCACTCTTTCTGACCATATTCTTCTGCAACTGACTTTTCTCATTCAACATTAGATTCTTGATATTTGTTGATATTTTTGAATGTGGTTATAGTTTGCTTATTCACAATACAATATAGAATGCCATTGTATAAATATGCCATAGTTTATTCATGCTACTCTTGATGAGCATTTTGATTGTTGCTAGGTTTATGTTATCACAAACAGTGCTGTTGGGAAGATTTTGTTCATTTCCCTGGAACAATGTACAAGAATTTCTCTAGAATAAATACCTAGAAGTGGAATTTCTGGATCACAGTTCATGTATAACTTTGCCATTGCTCAGTAGTGTGAAATTATTTACTAAAGACATTGTACTAGTTTAACCTTTTTCCATCAATGTGTGTCTCCACTGCTAAATATCCTTGCCAATACTTGATCTTGTTAGATTTCTACATGTTTGGCAGACTGTTTGTGAAACTGTTATCACTATGGTTTTAATTATTATTATTGTATTAATGAGATTTTTAGTAATAATATAATAGCAATAATAATGTGGTTATGAATTCTCATAGGAGGGTTTTTTCATCTTCCACCTTGTGCTAAGGAGTAAGACAAAATTTTTTCTTAGCAGTGCTGGCACATGGCATGGATTCATTTCTAGTTCATTCTTTATACTGAATGTGCAGCTCTTTGGTGGAATAGCTCTATGTGGGGTTGAAGAAAGGTGGGACTTCTCCTCTGAAACTGCCACTCTTGAATGGTCCCTGGAGTTTGTCTTCTGTACTTGAGTCTTCGAGTCCATGGATATCAAAGCTCAGTTTGGGCAGTTGTCCTCAGAATGAAAGGTGAACTTTGATATCTCCTGACCAGGTTCCCATTTTGGAGAAGTTTTGGCCTCTGAATAGTACTCACTTAATTGCAAACTCAAAGTGGATTTCAAAAATTTTTTAAAAATCATCCAAAAGTTTTAGTTGATTTTTCTATGAGCATGGTTAGGCTAAAATGTCTCCCATGCTGCCTGAAATAGGGTCCTAATCACTTGACTTTAAAATTGATTCCCTTTCCAACCTATCATTCCTTTTTAATGTATTTCATTGGCTTGGACCAGAGCAATTGGTTAATTTGATGAATGGAAGGATACTCATACCCCCTCCAACTACCCTCCCTCAGATTCACAAACTAGAACATTCTCAGTGTAGAAGACAACCCCATCACTTGTTCACGATTTTTCATGAATTTTTGTGTGTACTTACCAAGGGAGGAGATGAAAAGACTGCCTAAGATGTTTCCCATTTACTGCCTGCCTTAATTTTTCATTTGCAATTTCTTGTGCAGCATTTCATTGAAGAGTGACAGTTCTAGGAGACATCAGCATTCATGCTTTAATGCCCATGTCTTACTTTCCAGATGCACCCTTTATGGTGAGAAAGATCCCACATCCTATTTGATTTTGCTGTGTAGAATTTGAGTATGACATGACTATCATACATTTAGAAAAACTTTCAAAGAGCAATACCAACAGAACAATTATTGACAACTTTTGTAAGGGATGCAAAGTAATGTGCTCACATTTTTCCCTACTTTTGGATAGGTGTCATGTGAATACATTGATTAAATGAAATACTCTATGTAAATCAGACAGCCTGGGATGGGCAATGCCTGGGATAGTGTCTGTTCACTGAATAGTAGTTCCTTCTTTCCCTTTACATGCCGCAAACACCTGCCTTAGGACTCACTTGTGTCTGCTGTAGCCAATAAAGATGAATAAGGTGCTGCTGCACAGAGCTGCTCCTGTGTGGTGAAAGGTTGGAGAAATCACTGTTACTTCATTTCATTTATCTTTTATTTGGCTGCTTCCTTCTCATCCTGGGCTTGTACCTACTCAGCAGGGTGCTGGAAAATTGCTCAGAAAGACACAGCTTTGGCAAAGTTCTCTTAAAGGTGTAAACTTTCTTCTTCAGTCACCCATGGTTTCTGAGAATGGGCCTTATCCCAGGGTTTCTGAGTATGGGGACTTCACCAGCTCCACCAGTACCCTCCCTGCAAACAGTCTTGCCTTGACCCTGGGGCTGATGACTTGAGGTTCTGGAGGAAAGACAAAAAGAAGTTGTCACTGCATGTCCTTCTCCAGTAATGGTCTAGGAAGGAGCCAACATGTCTGCAGGCTCCTATCTTGACAAGTTGCAGCATCCTTGAGAGCAGCCAAGACATTAAAATGGTAATTTGTGTTTGCATCTGGAATTTCTAAGCTCTGAGTTCTTAGACTAGAGGCCTCTCAGTAAGAGAGACCAGAACACACATATAAATATCCAAATCCATATAAGCCTCTTTGTTAAACTCTAGGTCCACAGATCAAGGCTGCCAACTAGTAGGATGATTGTACTGTAAATAGAATGAACCTGAATTCTGTGTTCCAGAATAGGGACGGGGAGTAGTAGATGTGATATGTAGCAGGAACTACAGAGCAGAGAGGTAAACATCCTCCCCTTTTAGTGGGTATTGAGTTACCTCAAGGCATAGTTAGAATTCCACTACAGTATGACTTAAAACAGCTTGTGTAGACTCTTCAGGGGATGTGATTATCATTTATAATCTGGTTCCCAAAGGAAAGCCAAGTTTGTATTACAAATAACTTTTGTCATATGTTTTGGTAACTCATTTCATTCAAATGTCAATTGATGGCCTACTACTTATCAGAACTCTTGATGGCAAAGGACAGAAACCCATCTTGCAGTAGCTTTGGCAAAAGGGAGATTCTATTGTTTTATGTAAGGGCAGAGGTATGCTGGTATGCCCAAGGGCTCAAATATGCTGGGATCTCTCTTTCTCTCCCTTTTTCTCTGTTTTGTCTCTGCTTTTCTCTGATGATTTAATTCTCTTGGATTAGTATTCTCTGTGAGACTTAACCTTTGTCATTTTTAACTATAGGGCTCACATCTTCCTTATTTTACCATCAGAGAAAAATGCTCTGAAGGATCTGATTGTCTCAGCTTGGTCTTTGTGGTCATCCCTATGGCCAGGGGATAGGATAAAGCCACCTCCACTAGAACCACATGGGTGACCCAGGAAATAGTATCCAAAAGAAGGGGTTTTACTTAAAACACAGTAGATGTCCATCAAACCTAGAAAGCAGTAGCACCAGGCACTGTGTATTGGGGTTTAACCTTTCACAACAGATATTGCACAAGTCCTGCAGATTATCATTTTCAAAATCATAATTGCCATAAGTTCAGTTTCATGTTCTTCTTTCTTCAGAACTTGATTCTTCCAGTGAAGATAATAATAATGGACAGTAGCCAGTGGGTGACTGTCACTTCAAGGGCACTGAATGTAAAATGGATGCTTTCAAAATCAGAGAGAAGTAGAACCAGTTTGCCTCCTATCACAGGCAAAGCTGGCCAAATAAACCCTGCATGAAAAGCTTCAGTTGAAGTTTTAAGTTTTCATCCTTGGTTGCTGATATTCTATCCTCTGCCAGGGAATCAGAGAATGTTCCAGAAGGATGAAGCCTCAAGTTTCAACTGAGTAGTCTGCAGCCTGCCACTTAGTCTCATGACGTTCATGTAAGGGCTGTATTTTGGAAGTGTCTTTTCTCACAGTCTCCTCTCTCTCTCTCTCTCTCTGCCATTTAACTCACTGTATTAAAATATCATTCTACAGCTGTGCAATTAAGGCCTTGCTTCTACCATTCTCAGTACACACTGCTGCAATTTTATTTTCTAAGTATCTCTTTTTCCTAAATCCTGTTATTCTCAGTTTTGCCGTAATAGGCAATAATTTTGTAAATTATACCACTGGTTTACTGCCATGAACTATGTACCAGTTGCATCTTTATTTGGGCAACTTTTTTGAATCTTAAATACAGTATCTGTTTCTGTAAGTACAACTTTCACTAAGGGAGATGGGTGTCTCATTTTGACACTGGCGGAACTGCTCCAACAGATCAGTAATGTGTAGACTCAAGTGTTGAGGGGAAGAACCCTTTTGAGGGATGCCTGGTGGAGGAGTGTCTCATTAGTTTCACTGGGGCAGTAAGTGGAAACAAAACCCAACCCATGTTCCTGAGGAGTTTGGTGTCTAGTTGGGAATACAGAATATAATACACACCTGAAATGACTTCTGAAAATCCAAAGCAGTATAAGATGAGAGCTAATTCAAATATGTGAACAGAGCATTTCAATGTGAATAGAATTTCAAGATTAGAAAAGCTAATCTAGAGGAGCTAGGCTTGGAAATAGCTTTTAAAACAGAAATGGGGCTAGGAGGAAGGGAAGGACTTTTCAGGTTGGTTGTACAAAGGCATGAAGACAAACAAATAGCTGTGAAATTGCATAGGATTTATGGTCAGAACAGTTCAATCTTTGTTTCTCTTGTAACATAATTCACTTCATTCTCTGACCTGACAGTACAATCATGCATGATCAAGGCATCAAAGAGTCACTATCCTCCCCAGGTTTACATTCTAGTCCCTGGCTGTTACCTACCTGATGGGGTTGGACTGAGGACTTAAAGAAGGAATGAAAATGAAGGAAACTGGTAAGGTTTAGAGTGATGTGCCATGCTAATTGTTTATTACTCGTTGGAGGAGGAGGGAGGCAAGTTGATTTGCATGAATACCATTCCAACTAGAGGTTGAAGATGGGGGAATATTCTGAGGGAACATGATTTGAAAACATGCACTGTTCTTTCCACTACTCACTCCCTTTTAAAGATGAGCAAACTGAAGCTCAGGAAAGGAAAATGGCTTCCCTAGTCAATACCACATAGTTAGTGGAGAAGCTGGAACTTAATCCAAAGGCTCTTTCAATTGCATCCTTCCAGAGAGGATGGCCATGAACGGCTTGGGAAATTCGGTTCCTGCTGGACATTTCATGAGCTAGAACGTCCATGTTCTGAACAAAACAAAGGCTTCTACCACTGCCCTCAGAAACATTTTTTAGATAGTCATATATCTTCATTTTGAGAAAAGAAATAATCAACTAGACAAGACTATTACCTATACATTTTCAAAATATTCTAAATTGCTGTTTTTCTAATTTTTTACTGCGATCCATAGCATTTATATTTAATGTGTAATGAACTCTGATATTTTTTATTCTATCCTACTTTACTACAAAAATACTACTTATCTGGGAGGGTGGATTGGGATGGGTACTAGTAAAAGACAGAAAACTGTACTTGAATAACAATTAAAAGAAAAAAAAACAAAAATACTACTTATGACCCATTGCATTAAGTGAAAAGTTTGAAACATAGTACTCTAGTTGATTATTTGTACATGTGAGGGGCATGGGATCATGATGGAGAAGGGGAATGAGGGGGATATGATGAGGTGAATATCTGAGATGTACTGCAAACTTGTCCGATCTAGTCATTTTGGTGATTATTCTCTCTGAAGAACAACGCTGGTAATAAACATTTCCTTCAGTCTATCCCCCACAATTAGCAAAAGGTTTAGATCTATTGTTCTAGGTTCTCTTTATTCCACTTGAAATGGCATCTTCTCTGTGTACCACCCCCCCTTTCCTACTCTTAAGCTTTTATCTGTTAGTCTGCCACTGATTTAGAGTAGTAAGGCTTCCAAGAAAGAGTGCCTTATTTATAGTTTCTGGCTTTCTGCATACTTGCTCTGGGCCTGTGTCTCGGAGTTGAAGTTGATGCTCTTGAAATGCTAAATTGTCTTCTCTGCACCACTCTTTCAAACACGTACACTTATACACAGCTCCTGGACATCTCTCCTCTGGCTGAAAACTTTGTCAAGACAAAGCAGAGCAGGTCATGCATGTAAATCAGGCATGTGGGACTCGCTCCTGGGCTTCTTTAGTGATCCCTCCCCCATATAGTAGAACTTTCTAGCTATGAAGCCCATGGAAGAGAGAAAACTCTACCCTCTTTCCACCCTTCCTTGTCCCCCCAAATGTTTGAACACTCGTATGTGTTAGCAAGAGCCACAAAAATTACTGCCAAAGACTCAATAGTAATACTTCACAGCAATAAAATAACTTTCTGTAGGTTCCCATTTTATAAAAATATTTAGGTCCCGAGGCATATAGGGAACCACAGGGGTTTTCCTGCCTCAAAGGGTCAACTATGGTAATAGCTAGAGCCTGAAAGTCACTTTTTGCTAAAGGAAATGGTATCATCTGATCATCTGAGTTCATAGAATGGACTTGACAGCAGTTTATTTTACTAGAGAGGATTGAGTATGTGGCTTTTCCTGGTGGAAAACCAAGGATAGTAGCAATTATTTTAATAAAATACTTTGAAACATACAAAATGCCATTTATCTTTTATAGCAACCCTATGAAGCATGACTTATTGGAGTATTTGAGTTTTAGGGAGATTCAGTAACTGTCTTGATTCTTTAGAAGCAGAGCCTGTGACTTGTTGAAGGAATGCTCTCAGGGAAAACCTATATGTAAGGGAGAGAAGAAAAAAAAGCTGAGCAAGCATACAGTTTTAGGAACATAAATCCTACAGAATTTTCATGAAAGGTAACACCTATTTAACAGCTAAGCAGTAACAGCTAAGCAGTTCTATGAGTCTGCTTCTGACTGTAGAATTCTAGTTCAAAGGTCTGTCCTTGTTCTGTAATGTCTCTGTCCCCCTTAGTCATGCTGGTGATATTTTACATATTATAACTCATTACAAAGTTTGTGGGCCTTCTGTGAATCTTCATGGACTTTACTCCTTTAGACAAAAGCCATACCCACAAATCTCATAGACATAAACTTTTCTCTGTTGTTTAATAGAGAGGATCTATAAGACATCCTTAACCTCTTTAAAAGAACTTTTGTGTGACTGAAGGTACTCTGAGGCACCACCTTGATTTAACAGAGGATTTGACAGTCATATCCTTGGCTTCATCTTTAGACTGTGTCTTCCTGGCAGTGCCTGGATTTGATCTTTGTTCAGAAGCCATTCAAATGTACTTTTCACTTTACTGAATCTGCAGTGTAACCCCTTTGGCAAATCATTTGCTAGGACTAAATCATCTGGCACCCACAAATAAATGCCCTGTGGCTTCCAATAGTCCAAAATACTTTTTTCTAAACATCCAAGTGTCTCCAGTATTGTCACAGTTAAAATTTATATACAGAAGCTATCTGAGTAGGGTAAAACCATTCCAGATGTATGAACATAAGGACTCATGATTTATGCGTCATAAGAAACTGAAGCCCTGGCTGATGTGGCTTGATTAGATTGTCATAGACCAAAAGTTTTTGGGTTCAACTCCCAGTTGGGGCACATTCCTGGGTTGTAGGTTCAGCCCCTGGTTGGGGCAAATATAGAAGACAACTGATTGATGTTTCTCTCTCACATCAATGTTTTTCTCCCTCTCCTTTCCTCTCTCTGTAAAAGTTAATAAAAATTAAAAAATAGAAACTTAACCAGATTCTTTTTTTATTATTTTCCCCTTTATCCCCCTCTGCACAGTACCCACATTCCTTCCAGCATTCCCCACCCCCTTAGTTCATATCCAAGGGTTGTACATATAATTTCTTTGGTTTCTCCATTTCCTATACTATTCTTAACGTACCCTTGTCTATTTTGTACCTACCATTTATGCCTCTTATTATCTGTACTTTCCCCCCATCCCCCCTTCCCTCTTTCTGCTAATAACCCTCCATGTGATCTCCATTTCTGTCATTCCATTCCTGTTCTAGATGTTTACTTACTTTGTTTTTCTTTTTGTATTTTTTAAAGGTTCAGTTGTTGAAAGTTTTGAGTTCATTTTCATTTTACTGTTCATAGTTTTGATCTTCTTCTTTTTCTTAGATAAGCCCCTTTAACATTTCATATAATAAAGGCTTGGTGATGATGAACTCCCTTAACTTGACTTTATCTGGGGAGCACTTGATCTGCCCTTCCTTTCTAAATGATAGCATTGCTGGATAGAGTAATCTTGGATGTAGGTCCTTGCCTTTCATGACTTCAAATACTTCTTTCCAGCTCCTTCTTGCTTACAAGGTTTCTTTTGAGAAATTAGCTGATAGTCTGATGGGAACTCCTTTGTAGGTAACTGTCTCCTTTTCTCTTGCTGCTTTTCAGATTCTCTCCTTATATTTAATCTTTGGCAACTTAATTATTATGTGTCTTGGTGTGTTCCTCTTTGGGTCCAACTTGCTTGGAATTCTCTGAGCTTCCTGGACTTGTATGTTTATTTCCTTTACCAGCTTGGGGAAATTTTCTTTCACTATTTTTTCAAACAAGATTTCAATTTCTTGCTCTTCCTCTTCTCCTTCTGGCACACCTATGACTCAGATGTTGTAATGTTTAAAGTTGTCCCAGAGGTTCCTAAGTGTCTCCTCATTTTTTTTTAAATTCTTTCTTCATTCTGTTCCAGTCAAATGTTTATTTCTTCCTTTTGTTCCAAATCATTGATTTGAGTCCCAGTTTCCTTCCCTTCACTATTGGCTCCCTGTATATTTTTCTTTATTTTACTTTGAATAGCCTTCACTTCCTCCTTTATTTTGTGACCATACTCAATCATTGTTGTGAGCATCCTCATTACCAGTGTTTTTAAGTCTGCATCTGATAGGTTGGGTATCTCCTCATTGCTTAGTTTCTTTTTCTAGAGTTTTGATCTGTTCTTTCATTTGGGCCATATTTCTTTGTCTCAACATATCTGTTACATTGTAAGGGGTGGAGCCTTAGGTTTTCGCCAGGGCAGAGCAACTCAAGTCACTGCATTGTGGCACTGTTTGTGGGGGAGGGGTCAGAGAGGGACCAATGCCACTTGCTTGGCTCTTGGCCCACTTTCAAAAGACTGTCAGTTTCTTCTGCTGCCACAAGCATCATGGGTTCTTACAGCTAGGGGTTCTGAAGTGTTATGTTCCCCACACTGGAACCTGGGGTTATGCAGTCTGTCTTGCTCCCCATTTGTTCCTCCCAGTTTATCTGTATGTGAATATGGGACCACCTGGTCCACCAGCCACTGCATTGCCATGTGTCCTCTCTGCCTTGGCTGCCTGTCTCTGTCCCTACAACCTGCCTGGATGAATGTTTCTTTTTTAAATCCTTGGTTATCAGACTTCCATACAGTTCAATTTTCTGGCAGTTCTGGTTGTTTTTTGTTTTTAAATTGGTTGTTTCCTTCTTTCGGTTGTGCAAAGAGGGGAAGCATATGTATATATGCCTCCATCTTGGCCAGAACTCCCTCTTTTCTTTTCTTTTCTTCCAATATTTATTGACTACCAATTCTGAATCATATGCTTGGTATACAAAGCAAATTAGACATGGTTCTTACCACTGAGCAATTTAGACACATGACTGACTTCATAGAATATTTTAAATTTAAATCTAGACCTATGCTGTCTAGTATGGCAGCTAACTAGCCACATATGGCTATTTAAATTCAATTTAATTAAAATTATCTAAAATAAAAGTATTTAGTTCTGTAGTTTCAGTAGCTATAGTTCACATACTTAATTATTATATGTGACTAGTAGTTATCCTATTGGACAGCACAGATATAGAGAATGTCCATCATTGCATCAAATTTTATTGGACAGCAATAATCTAGAAAAAGCCAAGAAGATCCAATAAAAGGATAAGCATTTATCCTTGTTTTAAATATATTTGTCTCCCTCATATTAAAAAGTCAAATATCAAGCAGGTACCACATACTTTTTCACTAAATATTCTTTAAGGTCATGCACCCTTATTAAAATCTACTGCTAACTTGCAGCTTTTTTCACAGGGAAGTATATTCATGTACCAAAAGGCATGTCCAATTACAAGGGGTACATGGACTCTCTAAAGCCCTTCCATTGATCCTCCAACAAGGGTATCCAACCTGTGCCTGAGGGCTGCATGTAGCCCAGGATGGCTGTGAACATGGCCAAACACAAAAATCATAAATTTACATAAAACATTACAAGATACTTTTTTGTCATTACATGTCACAATGTATTTAATATGTGGCCCAAGAAAACTCTTCTTCCAACGCGGCCCAGAGATGCCAAAAGATTAGACACCCCTGCTAAGAGATCAGGGACTTGGGTTAAGAATCTCCACTGCAAAGTGAATTTTATTTTCCCATAAACTTGTAATATAAAATTGATGCTGCTGCTTACTACTAAATATGACTTTAAAAAATATTTTATGTACTTACTTTTAGAGAGAGGGGGAGGGAGGGAGAAAGAGAAGGAGATTAACATCAATGTGTGGCTGCCTCTCCCACTCTCCCAACTAGGGACCTGGCCCGCAACCCAGGCACGTGCCCTGACTGGGAATCAAACCAGTGACCTTTTGGTTCACAGCCCATGCTCAATCCACTGAACGATACCAGCCAAGACTAAATAGGTCTTGTAATAATAATAAAATTATATTCAGAATAATGATGATGAAGGAGGAAAGCAAAAATATCTGACAAAACATTAAGAATGCAGGGCTGTCTTCAGAATAACAAAAATAAACCCAAACCTTTGACCTAAAAATATAACACAGAACCAGAAAATTGTACATTTGGATAATGTATCACAGTCAATAAAGAAACATATAGTTTTAGCAAATGGGCAGTGTTTTCCATTACCGTCAAATGCTCTGCACCCCACCCCTGCCACACCTTACAATGAGAAACCTTTAGGGTGATGGGAGCACTCTAGTAGCTTTCTAAAAATCACAATCCCTGATGTAATTCTAATACATTTAATAGATATTTCTAATGAGTGAGTTTGGTGTCAATGTTGTTATCTACCTGGACAGTCAGAATGAAAAGGTAGGTAGGATTCAGCAGGCCAGGAAAACCCTTTTTTTAAATTCCGGGGAAAAGGAATGGCTCTTTCTTTGAAAATCTGTTGTATTTGATGAAGTTTCTGTGAGGAGAGCAGAATTATAAATGGAATTGGCTCCAGGTATGGCTGAGGGACAGAATCCTACATGGCACTGAGTTTCTAATTTCTGAGCCAACATGGAATTTGTGTTTGTGTGGAAGAAGCACTGAAGCATTCTTTCCAAATAGTGGTAATTCAAACCATATGAGCACTGATTTACGGTTGTCATAATAAAATCTCAGTTAACCAGAATTCTAAAGGGATAGCCTCTTGTAAAGAAAGAAGGCTTTGTTAGGAAACCTCCCCCTCACCTCTTTCTCTTTTCTTTCTCCCTTTCCTTCCTTCCTTCCTTCTTTCTTCTTTTCTTTCTCTATTTCTTTCTTTTTCTTTCTTTCACCCTGTGGGAAATCTTTCTTCAATATATATGAATATATTTCCCTTTGCTGCTCTAGTAAGCTTTAGTAAGTATAATCTCTTAAAAATAAGTTGCCAGGCTTTGATATTATTGTGTCCTTCAGGTTGTCCATTTTGTAGACTGGTCACCGTTTTTTATAGAAGTTGATGTATGAGTTTAGGCTGGAGTTTTACTGGAAATTTGTAGGGGACTGAATAATATCTATTTTTTTTACTTTTATCTCATATCAATAGTAGGCAGTAAATTTTCCATTCATTTTTGTATCCGTGTAGATGGATTCAGCTCTAAGTAACCAACAATACTAGTCACAGTGGCTTCAGTTCAAAGGGCATTATTTGTTGATCTAACAAGAAGTATGGAGGTAAGATGTCTCAGGCTGATTTATTATCCCAATAAGGTCATCATGGACCTCAGATTCTTTTTATTCTTCCACTGTACCATCTTCAGGTGAAAATCTTTAATCTTGAGACATATTACCTCATGGTTGCAAAATGGCTGTTATAGCTTCAGGCATTCATCTTTACACAAGAGCTTCTAAAGCAGGTATCAGTAGTCTCATCATATTCCAAATTTCACATATGTGTAAGTATATATGTTTGTACATATATGTATTTGCATACACATACTTCATCATGTATATAGTTTACAGTATCTGCTTTTTTTGATTAGCTGTGTTTCACATGCATTTCCCATTCCAAACTTGATTAGTGGCTATAAAAGAGCTTGTTGATATAAGATAATTTGTTTGTTCATTGTCCTATTGTCAGACTTTAATGTTCACTATAATAAACAATATGTGATGAATGCATCTTAGAATGTTGATATACCAGTAAAGTCAGGCTGTTCACCTCAGGTGCCCCCATCTCTTCAGTAGGTCTCAGTCCCTTCCCTTCTGTATGGAGGGACCCCTCTGATGAACATACTCATCTCAAAATATTTCTAAAAGAGTGAGTGTTGTTGTGATGGTCATGGAGATGCACTGACTAGATCTTCATTTAAGGGAAAACTGGTTGGCTCAACTGCAGGTAGTCAGCTATCAGCCCCTTCAGAGATCACCTCAGCTGTTAGGAGTGTTTAGCCCAAGTTCATGTCCTTCCCAAGGTGGTCCATATCAAATGGCTGATTGATGCAGGGATATAAAGGTCCAGTCATTTCTGCCCAACATAAGAGGCTGTCATTGGGCTGAAATCAGAGCTCAACACTTCCATCTGTCCAGACCTTCTTCCACCTTCTCCCTTTCACAAGTGTTGATTCCTGTGCACTGAACTCCACCTTAGAAGCTAGTTCCTAGAGAATTTAACCTGTGATGGTTGTCTTCTTTGCTTAGAGCCAGTAATAAGTGCAGAATTTCTTACTGCCTAGGTAGATTATATGGAGGTGAGGATAACCTGGGGAAAGAGAAAAGTACTCCTAATATGAGACAGATCTCCCAACACTTACAAATGTGATATATGGAGTTGGAGAATACAAGAATCCTTAGTGAAATTTCAGTTAAACTCTGATTATGGAGAGAAATGGGGCAGGGCAGAAGGGGAGAGGCAGTAGAGTCTTTAACATTTCTAATGTATTTGAAATGTATTTTGGAAACTAAGCTTCTTTGAGTTATATACATAATAAAATGTATTTTCCATTATGAAAGTAATACATTTATAGTAGAAAATTTAGAAGAGAAGGAAGCAGAAAAGCATCCAATTATCATAATTTTTTCTATGCATTGTTTATTTTGAATTTGATTGCTTTAAATTGTTATAAATCACACCATTTATACAACTTTATTACAGTACATTTTCACCTAATGTTGTAAGAAAGCTTTTTCCACACTATCATTTTTTAGAAACATAATTTTTTATAATGGTTACATTTTATTATATCCAATGAATGCGCTACAGTTTATTTAACCATAACATTGGCCATTTGGTCATTTTATAGTCTTTTGCTATTATAAGTGACATCGCAAAGAAATCTTTGTGTGTAAAATTTTTTTCTATATTTAATATGATTTCCTTGGGATAGATTTCCAGAAGTGGAATGACTGGATCAGAGGGTTCGAACATAAGCTTTTTATTCATGTTGCTAGATTGCTTTCCTAAAGAGTATCACAGATTTTCATGTTTACTTTTTGATATGGAATAATGAAAAGTTTGTGTAATTTTGTACATGTCTGATTAGCCAGAAACCAGGTGAAGAAACCTGGGGCAAAGCAGAACGCATAACTGGGGTCTTTTCCAAATGGACATGGCCCAGCCTTCATCAACTCCCCACTTTCAACTTCTACACTCACTATCTCTCATTCAGAATACAAGTGGAGCAGGGACCATTACTCAATCACATATCCTGTATGGGGATTTGAATAACCTCAAAATAGAGAGTGTGTCTGTCTGTTAGAGTTGTAGGTAAACGTGCGGCCATGATGGTGCCAACTCAACAGTTGGTATCAGATTAGGAAGTCTAGAAAGAAAGATCTTTAGACTTAAGATTACTACTTTGAAGTTTGGGGCCTGATACCATTTTAAAGATTAAGGATCTACCATTTAATGGAATTCAATATTTAATATTTTAGAAATGATTCGGTTCCAACTTCCAAGTGAGTTTAAATTTTAAAATTAAATACAGACTTTCTCCTTGAGTCTGTGGTTTTCAAGGGTAGCAAGATTCATCAAGAAGTTTTACTTTAGCCATGCCTTGATGAGAGGTTCTGAATAAACATTTAGATGGTCAATTTTGGTCTTCATTTCCTACAAATATACCAAAGCAGCTTTGTATTTCTTTTGTCACTAAGACATTTGATTCTCCTCCTTATGCTCCACTCAAATTCACTTCACAAGATGGACTGATTTTCAGGTACCATAAACACGCAGTTCTGCTGGGTGTTCTTTGACTGCTGGAGAAACTGTGGGCTGTGTCTGAGTCACACACCTTTCACTGTGTCTCCCCTGGCATGAGATTCATATACATTGGCACTTTCTCAGAGTGGATTTGCTGAGTCCAGAATTTCATTTGGCATGTGGTAATTCCCAAACAGTTTGAGGCTCATTTTGATTGGCTCTGGTTATCCCAACCCAGCCAGGTTCACTCTGAGAGGTCCCCTGTCCTTTCATGAATGGCCGTAGAAGCTTTTACTCTTGGCTCTGCATTCTAATAGCCCTCCTTGCATGGACTGTGCCAAAGCAGTGCTTTGAAATATTCGTCTATATCATGTGGCTTTTCTTGCTGCAGTTTCTGTTCTTTTTTATTGTAGGATCTGGAGACTCACCGCTAGAAGATGATGAAGCCGGGTACTCACACCCTAGATATAAAGGTGAATGCTTTGCTTATATGCTAATGAGGACCTGCTGATGCCAGGAGAACTTTCCTTTTTGCCCTGCAGAGTAGATTATAATAAAGTGACCAAACAATGTAATTAAGTTCTAATTACCTGTCCAAAACAATATATTTAAAATTAATATGTATATTCTCCCATTTTAAAAACAAAGGAAAACTAAAGAAAGCAAACAAAAAGCATTTGGAAATCTCTGAAGTGCTGACCTTCAGCATCCCAGTGGTCATTTTATTTTCATAAGTTTCTTTACTGTCGTTACTTCTGCAAAGCCAAGCTCCAGCTGATGAAAGTGAAAATCAAGCTATGAGTTCTGCCTGATTCATACATTACAGCCAGAATCATCCAGAGTAAACCATCCAAGGTCAAATCTGGGCCCAGTGCTGCTAATGTACTGAAATGAATGGGGACTGAGAAAACTTGATTTTCATAAGCTCATTTCTTTATGCTCTTTCTGAGTCCAGCTTGGCTACTGAAATGATCAGGAAATTCTGTTGCCCCATGAAACTTTAATCTAATGATAAAGAACTCCATCTCTACACATTTCCAGCAATCCACCCAACTATAAAAAGCCTAATCAAGAACCTTCTATGCAGGCTCAGGTAAGTATGCCTACAAATATTTCTACTGGTGAATCATTTCTCTGAAACGCAGGGAGCCCTAGGAAAAGTGAAGGTAAACATTTTTTAAGGTAAATTTAAATCATTTCTTTCTTTTTTATTCAAATCTTTTAAAAAAGATTTTATTTATTTATCTGTAGAGGGGAAGGGAAGGAGAGAGGGAGGGAAATATCAGTGTACGGTTGCCTCTCGTGCGTCCCCTGCTGGGATCTGGCCTGCAACCCAGGCTTGTGCCCTGACTGGGAATCAAACTGCAATTGTTTGGTTCGCAGGCCCGCACTCAATCCACTGAGCTACACCAGCCAGGGCAGAAATCATTTCCTTCTGAATCTGGTTCCCTTTATAGTGTAGAAATAATTTTAAGAAATTGGCTAATAAAGTTCCATTGTGGCATTTCAGCCAGGAAATTTGTCCACATTATGGCAATAGAAGAATAACCTGCTCTGTTGTGATGTCTCAGTTATAAATGAATCAGGGTAGTGCTGGTCAGCCTTTGGTTGGAGAGAGTCCTTCAGTTGTTTCCCACACAAGTGAAAAATCATTCTAATGTAATGACTGGAGCCTATGTCCAGGTGTGTTTCCCACCATAGTCACATTTGCTTTTGACCTGTGAATATAAAGACTCATTTTTTTCCCACAGCTCCTATACTAATTGTTTCAGGAATTAACTGGTCAAGCAAAGCACAAACTTGTTAATGGGATGTTTGGGGTAAGGAGGTATTGTGATTCCTAACACTTCTTAATTACTTGAAGGTTGAAAAAATCTTTTTTTTTCTATTGAGTCCCTGCTTTACAAATCTTCCTAAAACACATGCATACACATGTGACATGACACATACAGTACAGGCTCTCTACTGCCCTTCAATCATTGTTCCCAGTGTTTGTCCTCACCTCACAGCATTGAAGTTGTAGAAGGTAGTCCTGATGGCCAAAATATGTGTCTGCCTAAAGCATACCCTGAATATTTAAGAATAAAACTTCTTAAGGTATTGTTTGTATTGTCAGTTTGAGCTTTAAAACTTAGAGACCAACCATTGTTAATTGGGGATTTAGCTCTAGATTTTCCAGCCCCTGCACAGTGCCTGGCACAGAGTATATACTCAATAAGTGTTTTTTAATTTAATTTAAGTAAAAGAAAAAAGTGAATTTTAACCCACATTTATTTTGTTGCCAGAATGTGGCAAACATTGCTTTTGATTCTTTTACTTGGAATGCCATCATATTGTCACACCAAATGACGGAAGGGAGAAGGCATATAGAGATATGTTTATTCCTTATTTACAGGTGGAGGAACCATTGAATAGAGAAGGTAGGTGACTTGCCCAGAGTTACACAGCTAGCAAACATTACATTAGGTTTGAAATCCAGGTGTTTTAGCTCAGTGTCTAGAGTTTGCTAGTTCTTCCTCATTAGTCATGGCACTGGCACTGCCTACCCCAGGCATTTCACTTAATTGGAGTGCTTACCACATTGGCCCACAAAAATGAAAAAAAACTTTTCTGAATAACTGATCTAGATTTCTCCTCAAATAAACCACATCTTAATTGAAGCAACATAAGAGCTTCCTTTCTTTAAACCTCTACGTTAAATGTTTTGCTAATTCACTTTAACTCATGGTGCTTACATCACTTCAAATTCAAGTTGCTCATTGACATTTTAATTACTGTCACTGCAGGGCCATCAAACTATCAAAATATATTACAAAGACTGGTCTTGGAAAGTTATCCAAAAGAAATTTTTTTTTTAGAATTAATGAAAACAAGATTCTTCTCCACATGTTGACAACAGTACAGGTTTTGGATGTACAGCCAGAACTACTAGGATTTGAAGACTCAGAATATGGGGCCAAATCTGCTAATTGCACGTTGTATCAAAATATGTGAATTCGTGATGTATATATACCCAGGTCATTCTCTAATGTACCTGCTAGCCTTAAATATTTGTCACGGGTACATTTGTGGAAAAGACAACCAGAAAGTGTGTACTAACAATCTCAGGTATCCTGCCTCATACTAATTTACTCTAAAATTGGCCCTGGCTGGTGTGGCTCAGTGATCTGAGCGCCAGCCTGGAAACCTAAATGTTGCTGGTTCAATTCAGTCAGGGTTGCAAGTGCAGGCCAGTTGGGGGCATGTGAGAGCCACTGATCAATGTTTCTCTCACACATTCATGTTTCTCTCCCTCCCTAGCCCTCTGAAAATAAATAAATAAATAAACAAATAAATAAATAAAATCTTTTAAGCTGTGTCCCTCCTAAACTCATGCCAAAGTCCACAAGCTAGATGTGACAGCTATCAAAGTTTGAGTGAAAGACAAGTAGAGAATTGGACATCCTTTCAGTTTATATATCAGTAAAATTGTGATCAGGACCCAGAATACAAAAAAGATTTGCCCTCGGCTGGAAGGGTTACAAGACTACCCAAAGTTGTCATAAGAAGGAGTAAGGTTGTGGGAATGGGTGTGAGATGGGTAGTGGATGAGAGATAAATAAGAGAGTTTGAATCATACAATGTAAAAGCTGGGTGGGACTTTGAAAAGAGTTTAATCCACTCAAATCTGTTGAAGATAAAGAATCTGGTTGCCTGAAAATTTTAGTTGATCATTCAAGGTTACTAGACGATGATAGAGTTAGGAAGTGTGCCCAGGCCTCTTGACTCTTTGTCCAATATTGTATCTGCACAAGCTCATTACATTTTCACCATTTCCCTCTGGGTCTCCCATATTTACTCCCACCACAGTACACTTCCCCCACCTCCAATGGAGATTTTCTTTTCTCTCCCAGGAGCTCAGTTCTCAGCCAAGGATTCCACAGTTTAGCCTGTGAGATGGTGGGAAAAGAGGCAGTTAAGGGGAGCCAACTGGCAAGAAAATAAGACTAGAGATGGGGAAGCATGGAAGAACTGCAGTCTAGAAATAGAACAGAGCAGACAAAGCAAGTAAAAAAAGAGGCAGTGGGGAAGTTAGGGAGAAGAGGGGATGATGGTAAAGATAAAGAGGTTAAGTGACGGGTGATTTTTAAGATGTGACATCATTTAAGTCCTCTGACAAACTATCAAAAGTGCTTTGAGATGAAAAACACCAAGTGCATTTGGGGGATGTCCTTGTAGGTGATCTTTTCTACTACAGTTAGAAAAGAAAAGGGGAGAGAGAGAGACCTCACTTCTAGTAGTCACAGAAGCCAGTAGTTTCCAAATCTCAGTTTTGTTTGAGTGGTAGCCATTTGTGGATTTTTCCAGAATTTATCTTAAGGACTTTTCATTGTAGAAAACATATCCACAGCTGGGCAGTGCTAAGCAAGCATACCCCAAGGACTTCCCATTTACCTGTGATCTTGAAACCTAGTTTCATGGTCTACCTGGAGTCATTACCAGAGAAAGTACTAAAACATTTAAAGTGGTTCAAGAATTATTTTATATGCAGAAGAAAATAATGGAGATACATGTGCCGTTTTGTACTTCACTTCAAAGTCCAGATTTTTTTCTTTTAAAAATTTTAGCACATAGACTACATGTGTAAACTTTAGAGGAAGGTAAATATGTTCAAGGGTAGTCTGTAGGCAGGTGTGAGCTCCTGCAAGTCTGTATCCACATGGTTGAATTTAATCAGCTGTACCCTAAACACTCAGGACAATGCTTTTATCCAGAATGTCCAGGGTATACTGCTTGAGTCCTGACTTTAGGACCCACTTGAGACTGTCTGCCAAACATTAAATCATGAAACATGACAGCACAAAAGTAACAAAGTAGCCTGTGCACCATGCCTGGTCATGGCTGAGAAGCACTTAGAAACGTCCTCAGAGAATTCCTGGAAAAGTCAAGCAGGGTGTGTCCTCTTTCCTGGCCACATGATGGCGCATGAAGCTCACTCACTGACAGCTCAGGTGCTGGGATGGAGAGAGAGCCTGTCAGGATTGAGGGAGCTCCTCGGTAGCCCCATCGATCATTCATGCCCACTGAGGGAACTACTCCGCTGAGGAGCTAGTCTTGCCCTAATAATTTTATGGCTCTCAGTGAACAGCTTCCAAAGGCACAGGAAGAAGTTCTGATTTATTAGTGTCATCCTAACTGTGCTCTGGATAACTCTGAGATCAAAATCAAAATACCTTGGAACTATGCCATCTTGGAAGGATGTTACTCTCTTACCTACTTGGAGCATATCTGGGAACATCTGAAAAGGGGAGTTGCAATGATTCTGTTATGTTAAGCCAAAATTATATACTATGGGGAGAAACCTGGAATAGTAGCTTCATTCAAATTAATTATAATTAGTATTATGAGTTTTTACAGAGAATATGAATACAGATGTGGAAAAATCCAAATACTTATTTTATTTTATTTTTCTTTATTTAAATTGCATTTACTGGGGTGACATTGGTTGATAAAATTATATAGGATTCAGGGGTACAGTTCTACAACACATCCTCTGTACCCTGTACTGTGTGTTCCCCACCCCAAGTCAAGTCTCCTTCCTTCACCATTTATCCCCCTTTTACCTTCTTCTACCTTCCCCCTCCCCACTTCCCTTTGGTAATCACCATACTATTGTTTGTGTCTATAAGATTTTGTTTGTTTTGTTCTGTGTTATTTTGTTTTGCTTAATCTTTTCATGTTTTTTCACCCAACTCTACAACCCCCCTTCCCTCTGACAGCTGTCACTTTCTTGCCACTATATATGAATGGTTGGGGTTCACAAAGGTTATCAGTTGCCCTGAAGACAATTATGTATCTAGTTCAGGGAAATGTTGAGAAGAACAAGCATTTACTGAATCTTTACTGTGTGGAAGGCACCGTGCTAGGTGCTGATGTATTAATTTTTGGTTCTCACAAGAGCCCTGACATAGCTGTAGTATCAACTCAGAGAGCTTAAGCAACTTGCCCAAGATCATGTAGGTAGTAATGAAGGAACCTGGATTCATATTCAGATACATCATAACTTCCCCATCCAGAGACATCTTAAAAGACATGGGGCACTATTTGGAAGTCCAAAATATGGAATGCAGCTAGTCAGCAACTTCTAGAATAAGGAGACTCATTTTCTGAAGATATTACTTTCTGTTTCTTCCCTGTTTTTTCTGTTACCTCTAGACACCCCGTGGTGCTCCCCCATCAAGGTGAAGTATGGGGATGTGTACTGCAGGGCCCCTCAAGGAGGATACTACAAAACAGCCCTGGGAACCAGGTGTGACATTCGCTGCCAGAAGGGCTATGAGCTGCACGGTTCTTCCCAGCTGATATGCCAGTCAAACAAACGGTGGTCTGACAAGGTCACCTGCAAGCGTGAGTAGCCCAGCCCCATGTTGGTCCTCAGGGCCACTTAGGGCCAGAATCTTTTTCTTTGAGAGGCATTTTACTGAATGTCTTGCAGCCTTTGGTGAGAAAAACTCCCCTTGTGAGCAAAATGCGGGGGGGTTTCTAAGATACCGAGGAAGTGAGATGATACCTTTCAGAGGGAAGGATGTGATCAGGTTGGGGAAAGGGGAAGAGAATAGTGGTTTGTTCAGCAAACAGGTTATGTTTATTCAGTAAATGCTGGACCCTTTAAAGGCACTGGAGATTTAGAAACAAGACACACACAGGCTCTGCCATCATGGGTCTCACAGAATAGCACGAGAAACAGTGAGGCATAGATGTAAACCGTGACAGAAGTACAAGAATGGTACTAAGTCATGGACCTGGGGTAATGGACACATGAAGTATTTTCCCAGGAGGTAGAGATTTGGGAGGCAGGGAACCAGTCCCTGAAGGATGCTGCTTATTCCAGAGAGGAAGTGTGCCTCATGGAAGAAGACTGGAAGGGCATTCCAGGGGTGACTTTAAGCTTCATGAAAAGTCATATGCAGAAGTGGTACAGCATTGTCGAAGCACGTGTGAGATACCATCATTTTCCAAAACAGCTGACCAGGGAGGGGTGGGAGAGCCAGAGGGGTGGGAGGTAACAGAAAAAAGAGTAGAAGCTCAGCAAACCATTTACTGAGCTTCTACTGTGTGCCAAGCATTTCACATACATTCAGTTTTTTTCCAACAATGCTATCGATATGGGTGCCATTCCTTTAACTTTATTGTTAGGGAAACTGAGGCTTACAGCTGTAGCCATGTGGTCTGGTCTACATAGACTGTGCAGTGTGTGACTAGTGGACACTTTTTGGTGCTTCATCCAGATCTCCCTGGATGCCCTTTAACCTCGAGTGTCCATTGTCAGCTCCCACACCCAGGTTCTGAGTGCTTTGCTTCTAATGACTTCCACATTTGATGTTCTTCAGAGGAAGAGAAGGGTTCTGCTCCTTTAGAAGACTGCTCTCTTTGTTCTGACAGGAAGAGCATTCCCACAAGGAGCTATAGCTGCTCAATACTGATTGGTAAAGGATTATGAAAGGCCAGCTTCCTTGCCTGGAGGAAGGACAAACTCAGGTGCCATTCACGTTCCAGAACTCCTTTTGGGGAGCAGTCTGAGGCTGACTTTGCCTGAGAGCCTACCTTGCCTGGGTTCCTCTCCCCGTCATGGTCTGGCTCTCCCACCCCTCCCTGGTCTCCCCTGGGAGCACTTACTAAATCCCTGAATACAAATCCTTCCGTCAGTCAGCTTGTAAGGAACCCAACTTAAGACAGTGGCTTACCTAGGATGCCAACTCGAGCCTCTCTGAAACAAAACTCTGTGTCCTTTTGGTATGACATGCAACCATACATTATTTTTCTAATTCTGTTCATTGTATTTAAATTAACTTTTCACCCTATGCTTTCAGAGTTTCTGGACTGTTAAACTCTATGGACAAAACCTAAGGAGCTGAATGACTGGTTTTCTATTTTTCAGAAAAGCGATGTCCTACCCTTGTCATGCCAGCAAATGGAGGGTTCAAGTGTGTAGATGGTGCCTACTTTAATTCTCGGTGTGAGTACTATTGCTCACCAGGATACACACTGAAAGGAGAGCGGACAGTCATGTGTATGGATAACAAGGCCTGGAGTGGCCAACCAGCATCTTGTGTTGGTAAGAAAATCTCACAGTTCTCAGAAGGCACATCCTTTGGAAGAAGCAGGGGCTTTTTGTCCAGTGGATTTGAAAGGAAGCATCAATATCCCACGTGTAAAGCATAAGCATCCAGCTTTGCTTTCAGTAGCTTCCTTCATCACTAGTTCTCTAGCTTAGCTGAGACCTAACCTCAGTCTCTGTCCTCCAGCATTAACTTCACAGCTGATGGTTTTCATCTGACATTTGTCTCTTTTTTGGCTTCCTACTGAGGCAGCTGCAGGCTGGCAGAGCAAGGGCACACTCCTGCTGCTTTAAATCAGGGATCTGCCTTGTAGCTCTGAACAGAGCAGAGTTCCTGACATTTGAGGGACAGCCCTGCAGAGAGCATCTCTGTGTCTTTCACCCAGCAGAGTTCCTTTGTTGTTGACTCTAGTAGTCAGCAAGCACATAATTTGATAAACTGGAAGGGATTTGAATGTTTTACCTTACTCTGGGTTTGTTGGGCAGCAGTTCTCATGGGGTGTTCCTGGGAGCTGCAGCATCAACCTGGGACCTCTTTAGAAATGCAAATTCTTGAATCAGAGGGTGGATCTAGCACTTCTGCTGTTATGAGCTCTCCTGGGGACTGTAAAGTGCTTAGAGAGCCACTTATCTAAGGCAGTGCTTCTCAAACTTTAACATGCATCAGAAACACCTGGTGACCTTGGTAGAAATGAAGAATCTAACCCAGCAGGTCTGGGATGGGCCTGGGATTCTGTTAGACTATGCTCTAAGGCAAAATCTCTGAACCTTGGCACAGTGGAAATTTTGGGCCACAAGATTCTTTATCATGGTGACCTGTCCTCTGCACTATGGAATGTTTATCAGATCCTTGGCTTTCACTCACAATATGCCAGTAACATTCTTTTTTCCCTGGTTGTGACAACCAAAATGTCTCCAGACATTTTCAAATATCCCCTGGAGGGGAGAGGAAAGGAAGAAGAAAAATCACCGCCCCATTAACAACCTCTGGTAGAGGGGCATGGATCCCCACCCTGGCTACTTACTAGAATTGCTCCAGTATCTTTTAGATGCTAGTAACACCTTGCTCCTACCCTAGAGATTCAGATTTATTTAGCCTGTTCTGGGATAGTTGGAGGAGGCAAGTAACATTATAAAAGATTTCCAGGTGGTTTTCATGTGCAGCTAAGATAGGGGAACATTGAGAGCAGTGGTTCTGGAAGTGTTGTCCCCTGACCAGCAACATCACTATCTCCTGAGAGCTTGTTAGAAATGCAAAGCCCCAGCCCCACTCCACATGTGCAGGATTAAAAACCCTGGGGTGGTGCCTAGACATTTGCATTTTCACAGACCCTCCAGGGAACTTGGATGCTCTGCAGGGGTGTCCAAACTTTTGGCAGTTCTGGATCACACTGGAAGAAGAAGAGTTGTCTTGGGCCACACATTAAAGACGCAAACACTACTTAAAACCAAAAATTCTCATAATGTTTTAAGTAAATTTATGATTTTGTGTTGGGCTGCATTCACAACATTGTTGGGCTGCATGCAGCCCATATAGGCTGTGGGTTGGACACCCCTGCTTGAGAATCTGCCCTCAAAGGTCAAATTATACTCAAAATAGTTCCCTTGAACCAGCGGCATCAGCACCAGCAGGAAGCTTGTTAGAAATGTAGAATCTGAGGATCCATCTCAAGCCTGGCAGATCAAAATCCACATTTTTAAGAATATCCCGAGGGGATTCCTATGCTCTTAAAATGCAGAGGCATACTGCTGTAGGTAGTGGTTATCATTTCAATCTGAATCTCTAGGCCCCTGCTATTTTTCCAAAGCTCCCGCATAAACTGTTACAGCTGCCAGGACCCATCCATAAAGAACATTCTAGTCCAATCCCCCATTCTACAGGTGAGGTCTGACAGGTCACCTGAGTTGCTTGAGGTTGCATATAGCCAGGCTCTCCGGCCCTTGATCCCTGAATCCAGGGACCGCTCTGGCACTTAGGTGCTATGACAGCCAGACATAGGACTCTGGCTCCTACCCTTCTGGGATCTTCCCATCCTCTAGAGAACTAACCAGATGTCTGAAAATGTGCTTTACCACTGGCACTCCTTCCTCACTGCTCAGCGTCTGAGGCAGATACTTCAGGACTAAGACTGAAATTGGATGCTACCCTCTGGGGGAAGATAGGCAACAATGCTTCTGATTTTGGTCCCTGGGGTGCCTTCATGATGACACACCCTATCCACTGTTTTCCCTGGTAGCATCCACCATTTTCACTCTGCAGTTATGTGGTTACTAAGATACAGCCAAGGGACCTGGCCCAAGATGTGATCAAAACCCATCTATACCAGAGTCACAGCCTGGGTCATGTCTTGTATCAATTTGACAAGATCACCAGGTTCAAATTATTCAGATAACTAACTGATTCATATTTATTCTGGGCTTTTCTTTTTCTAGGATTTAGGTAGCAGTTTGTATTGGCCAGTAATGGGGAAAAAGCCACTCTAGGTATTTCAAACAGAGGGGAATTTAATAAATTTAACATAGGGAATTGGTTACAAAAATATAGGAAGAGCTGGAGGAGCAAAAGAGGAAAAACTATTACCAGGGACAAGTTACAGTGGAAAGTCATTCCAACCAAGGGCTGGAGGAGGGAAAGTGGGATGGTAGTATTATCCTGAGTCCAAGAGCCCACCCATGATGCTGATGTTTCCATAACTGATGCCATCATTGGTGAGAATGAAGTCAGGAGGCCACATTCCTGTTGATATTTCAGGAGTCCAGGGAACCCTCACTGATGCATAATGGCTTCCACCTCCTTCCTGCCCTCTAGTCTCAGGAGGCACCTCTCTTTGGAAAATCTATTTGGCACCCACCTGGGAAATGTAACTTTGAGGCTTTTAGCTAGGCAGTAAAGAGGAGATTATAGAAAAACTGATCATCAACAGAATATTTGGCCCAGCAACCTTTTTCCTGAGGTTTTAAACTTGTCCCCCAGAATCATTGTGGTGGTCAATGAAAAGAAAGACTGCAGAGTAGTCCTGGTCAACCGGCACAGGTACCATGGTGCTGGGACTATGAACTCTGAATATGCTCCTCTTGAAGGGTATAACCTAAGGCCAGATGTTCAGGTCAAAATGGCCCCTCATGGATGTTGCTTTCAGTATGTCCCCTGTGACTTGGTATGTGCAAGCTAGTTCTTCAAAAACAATTCAAAAAGTTTTGAAGCTCTCCTCCCTCACACTGGAAAGGGCAGAGGTGATGAGAGGAGATGCTCAGAAATCTTTCTGCTAAGCAAGTGCTGGCAAACAGTTCTCTAGGAATCATACCATTTTGATGTCCAGATTGTGTGGAACAATGGAAAGAAAATGCTAATTATTCTAAAAAAGTAATAAGCATGTCTTAAGTTGCACCAGATGGTCTTGGAACCTTCCCAGAGGAAGAGAGAAAGAACTTAAAAAAACAAATCCCAATTTTAGGGGTCTTATCTTAGAGTTTGCCAGGGCAAGTTTCAGACATATGTGGGGGAAGGGAAATTGTGCATGAAATTAGGTAGGAGTAGCTAAAAGGGCACCAGTAGGTCACAAGAGAGCATAGAGCTCCCAGAAAAAGAGAGAAATGGACAAAGCAAGCAGGCAGTTCTTTCTTTGATTTTGATGACGGATAAGTTGGAGTTTGTCCCTAGTGAATTTTACTCATGGGATATCACTGACTCTTTTGGCTTTAAATGTATTAAATTAGTTTAATAAGTTTTCGTGTTGGTGGGGCTACAGGGTACAGGGTCCTTGAACATAACCCAGAGCCTCAGCCTGTTTTAGAAGTTTTCACATGGTGGCTGAGTAGTTCCCAGATTTCCACACAACCTTGAACAGTACATCTTGGCTACAGCTGTGCTGAGTGCTGAGGAAATTGTCTCAATTCTCCCCTAGACCTGGATGCAAGAGAGAATGCTGGGCTGACTTTTGACTCAGAGGTGGTCAGTTCTGCGGTCTGGCAAATTTTAAAGTACCACAAGTTAAGAATAATTCTCTTATGCAGCCCACACTCTGGCAGTAGATTCAAATGCACAGTTAATTCAGAAACAGATATAGACAGAAATAAGTCAATGTAGGAGAAAAAACACACAGCAAATTTTAGAAGGGTAAAATATTTGAAGAACCACAACTGCCATCGATAATAATAAAAGAGAAACCTTAGAATGTAACAACTATTGTTTTGGGGAAATATTTTTTCCTTCTTCCCACTTAAGTTATTTTTAATTTTATTGGCATTTAGATAGAACAATGAATAGTTAAAATTACAAGTCCTCATGGAGAGACCAGATTTTGAGTAGATACATAGTCTCTCTTTTAGGCCAATACTTTTTCCTAGGCCAAAAGAAGAAGAAAAAAGTTAAAGGAAGTTTAAGAAACCATGGATAATGAAAACTCAGTAAATTTCTTTTGACATGCAGAGAGGCCCAGTCAGTTATTTTCATGAAGAACAATGTACAAACTTTGCTTTTCAAATTGCCCTCTGCTTGTTTTATATTTCCTAAAGTAGAATAGATGGAGAGTTAACACAAATGAAATTTGGAATAAAAAAATTTTGAGATTTAAGACATGCAATTCATGAATACTTTTCTGACTTCCCAACTATCTGACAGGTGGGCTCACCCAATGATCCATAGAGAAGTTTGCTAGGCTGCATTGCATTATTTTCAGAGATTCAGTTGAACACACAAACATTGAGGGGATAAGAATAAGTGTGTCAGTGCATTGTTGTAGATGACCATAAACTGTGCCAAATTTTTGCTGGGTGGACAAATACATATTCCTTGCAAACTTTGAGAAAACCAGTTTCAGCTTTGAAACCACTTGATTGACATACTGACCCACTTTTTACCTGACATGGTTTGCTAGTACAAATTGAACAGGTAAATTTTTAGTGGCCATCTTTAATATATCACCAATTAATTTTCAGTTGGACGTCTTTTTTTCCCATTTTAAAAATTGTTGTTCAATTACAATTATCCCATTTTTTTTAGTTGGCCATCTTTTCGGTGAAGATGTTCACCAAACATCTCTTAATTGTAGAATTCATTGCTTTCTTTTTTGCCTCTTTTGTATAGTTGAGAATGTGTTCTAATACCTTACATGGTGCAAAAGAAATGGGACCACTTCCCAGAGATATCTATGGACATTATGCACTCACTGGGGAAGAAAACAATTGGGAAAGTTTTTGGTGTCTAGGTTTGCTCTGCCTTTGGCAGTCATACTCTTCTTGTGCCCCATGACATAATCACTTCCTTCCTCCATCACCAACCTCAAGCTATTTTATATTTGGATCAGCACTCCATTGCTACACAATAGGCCACACAAAACTAGGTGGCTTCAAATAGCCACGTCATTGCTCATGATTGTTTGGATGGGAATTTGAGCAGTACTCAGTGGAGACAGCTCACCCCTGTTCCACATAGTGTGACAGACGAGCTAGGGGATCCAAGATGGTTTCACTCACATGTCTGGTATCTGTCAGAGGTGGCTGTACTGGCCAGAGTTTGGCTGAGCCTCTTTCTCTCTTTCTTGCTTCATAATTTCTCATCTTTTCCACATGGCCTCTTCAGTCAGCATTTGGACCTCCTTAGATGGCAGGTGGTTTCCAAGATAACAAAAGTAGGTGTCAGACTCTTTAAGGCCATAGGCCTGGAACTGGCAGAGTCCCTTCCCTTGCATTTTATTAATCAAAGCAAGCAATTAGTCTTGTGACTGACACAGATTCAGAAGATTGGGAAATAGACTCTACCTCTTGGTAGGATGAGCTGCAAATACATAAGAAGATTATGGTTATAGGAACAAGTATAAAGGACACATGGACAGAAACTAGGGGGGGTGGAAAGGGGAGGGAGGGGGGAGCACTGGGGGGTGGTATGGGATGGGAGTAAAAGACAGAAAACTGTACTGAAAAACAATAATAATAAAAAAAGAAGAAGATTATGGGTAGCCATTTTTGCAGGAAATTCACCATAATATTCTTTGAAATGAGTGCTTGGAAATCATTACTGAAATACATCTCAGAAGATGTTGTACAAGGTACTATATAGACACAGATCCCCACTGGAAATACTATTTAACTAAACATTTTAGGATGCAGTTAATTTATAGCCTAAGTTTAAAAGAGGCTTTTTTTTTCTTTTTTGCTTGTTACCTGTTGGCCAGGACATTTGAACCTCTTTCTTATTTCTACCACCTACCTGCTTAGATGTGTTAACAATCCCAAGTACATAGTTCACCTTCTTAGATAAATAGAGGTTGATACAATGTAATATGTCAATATGTTTGTTTCTGGTATTTTAGATGCAGACAGGAAACTAGAGCACAGTCTATCAGATGTCTCCAATGAATGGGGCAGAAGCCAGCATTTTCATGAGAGTTTCAGGATTTCCACACAATAACTGGCTCTATGGGCATCCTGACTCAACAGGGAATCATCATTATGTTTCTATATCTACTTCATTCATTTAATTCATGGACATTTATAATAATATAAAAAGCAATGATGGACATGACTATATAATAATAGGCTTATGTTTCTGGAGCATCTGCGTAGGACAACCAGCTGTTCTCATCAGCTGAAAGAGGGGGCATGATGTTTGAGGATGCAACAGAATCCAGTCCTGCTGCAGCTCTTCAATGAGTTATGGGAAGCTGTAGCAGGCAACCGCAAAAGACTGTGTGTGCAGGAGTTGGAGGAAAACAAGTAGGTCAGCAGCAGGCATACACGCAGAAGTGTTTGGCTTATTAAAATAATTTTAAAAATATTTGATCATATCTTAAAATCCCAGACCACAAAAAAAAAAAAAACTCCAAAAGTGAGGAAATGCTTTCTAGTCTATAAATGGGGATGATGAAAACAATCCTTAGTCTAGTGGGTGGTTGTGAGAATTCAATGAAATAATGCAGAGATACTACTTAGCATGGGGTGGGCATGTAGGAGGGTCCAGTAAATATTAGCTATTATTTTTAGTAATTTATTTCTTCTTGTTTCTGGTTTGGAAAAGCACTGCTTCTGGAAAACTAGGCTAATTTTGAATGACCATTGTTAGCTAGACATAAGATGACTTTTCGAAACTCTGAGAATCATCATCCAGATAACATAATTTGGAGCTTTTTGCTTACAATGTCAGTGTGACTAGTTGATACAGAAAACAACCTAGCACATCATCCAGATGTTTAGTTTACATGACACACAGACTAAGAGAATCTCTTCACTCTAATGATGTTGCTCCAAGAAAAAGTGGTAGCACAATGAAATTTTACATTGACATCTATCTCCTCTCCTCTAACCTTTTTTTGCTTTATTTTTTCTTTTAAAAATTATTGAATCTATTGGGGCAACATTGGTTAATAAAATTATATAGTCTTCAGGTGAACAATTTTATCTGTATATTGTATTGTGTATTTACCACTCCAAGACCCCAAGTCAAGTGTCCTTCCATTACCATTTATGCTTCCTTTGCCTCTCCCCCCACCCCATTTCCCTCTGGTAATCACTATACTGTTGTCTGTGTCTGTGAGTTTTTTGTTTTTATTTTTGCTTAATCTCCTCACCTTTTCACCCAGCCTTGCAACCCTCCTCCCTTCTGCCAGCTGTCAGCCTGCTTTCTATGAGTCTGTTTCTGTTTTGTTTGTTAGTTTATTTTGTTCATTAGATCCCACACATAAGTGAGATCATATGGTATTTGTCTTTCTCTGATTGGCTTATTTCACTTAGCATAATAACTCCAGACTCATCCATGTTGTCACAAAGGATAAGATTTTTTTCTTTTCTTAAAAGATTTTATTTATTTATTTTTTAGAGAGAGGGGAAGGGAGGGAGAAAGAGGGGGAGTAAGACATCAATGTGTGGTTTTCTCTAGCACACCCCCTACTGGGGACATGGCCTGCAACCCAGGCATGTGCCCTGACTGGGAATTGAACCAGTGATGCTTTGGTTCACAGGCCCATGCTCAATCCACTGAGCTACATCAACCAGGACCAGATTTTTTCTTTTTTTCACTACTCTGTAGTAGTCCATCATGTAAATGTATTACAGCTTTTAAAACATTTTATTTCTTTTTTTACAAAGAGAGAGGAAGGGAGGGAGAAAGAGAGGGAGAGAAACACCAATGTGAAAGAAACATTGATTGGTTGCCTTTCTCATGACACCAACCGGGGACCTGGCCTGCAACCTAGACATGTGCCCTGACTGGGAATTGAACCAGTGACCTCTCGATTTGTGGGACAAACCAACTGAATCACACTAGCCAAGGCTACTACAGCTTTTTTGCCCACTCACCTACTAATGAGCACTTGGGCTTCAAGTTTTTAAAAATAAATATGCTTTCTATGATGAGATCTGCCAGCTATAGTTAACCAGTAGGGGGCAGATATTGTATACTTGTCTTTCTGATTCATCCTAAACTGTGAAATGTTCATCTGAGTTATGAAAGTATGTCTTCTATTACCTATTATAGAGAACAAGTGTTATTTTTTAAAACTTAGCAACTCAAATTAGACAGCTCAACTAACTGCATTTAAAGCACCTTCCATGTCATAACATTTATATACTTTATTTCATCCATTGTAAGAAGCATATTTTTTTAACCTATAATATCCCTGAAATTGGGCTGCATCTCACAATTGATAGTGACTTGGACTCAATAAACTATGGTGGTCATCTTAGTATTAGTATTAAGGCTGTAAATTCACACTCTATGGAAGCATGACATAGAATTAAAAATAAATTTGGATAGCTGAAGACAACACTGTTTAACAAATGATTAATAATTTCCTATCCTAAATAAAAAGAGACATTATCAGACAAGACACAGGAGAAAGTATATGAACACTTCACTTGATGTGTTTACTCTCTCAAAGATGCTTGTGATTCAGAATCAAATGACACAATTTTTATTCAGGGTGTGGTAATATTTAACTACTTATCCGTTAGAATGTAAAGCAATACAAATCTGAATATTGTTAATTTGCTATGACCTCTTGAAATACATTGGCCACCTGTTCAGAATCATCAGGTAGAGTTTGCTAAACTCTGAACTCCCCTTCTTGTGATTTCACTTTAGCTACAATAAGATAAAATCCAAACCAAGGTAAAACCACTGTCCCAAAACACAAATCTTAGGTGTGGTCTAGTGGCAGTTAAAGGGGAGTATGGACCCAGACAGAGCACTGTTTGTTTTAATATATTGAAGAATATGTTGGAAATAGACATAGACAGAGGAAAGAGGGCTCATTCCAGGGGTAAGGGGTCTGACTTGGGTTTTAAGTCATACTCATTATCTACATGCATTGCCTTAAGTAAATCACTAAAGCTCTCTGAGCTTGTTTCCACACCTGTAAAATGAGAGTATTGGGTGGCTCCTATAAGTCTCTGTAGTATTTTCTTTTACCTCTCCAAGGGAAGTACTCTTTCTACTTTGTGTTATATTACATGTGTGCTATAATGCCCCTAATAGGCTATAAACTCTTGGAGAAGCACACAACTCTCTTGCCTTAGTGCATCTCAAGCACAGGAGTTGGAATGATGCCTTGGTTAAGGCAGGTGCTCACTAAAGATTTGTTGCCTTGAATTTAATAAAACTGGATAATAGCTAAGGTACCTTTCTGTAATATTCTATAATGCTGTTTTTAAAGCAGGAGGGATTCAATATTGCTGAATGACTTCTAGATTTAGCTGGGTTACTGCCATATTACCAAGTCAGTAGGCAGAATTTGGAAACATAGGGAAGAAGAAACTATAGCTAATAAGTTATGCCATAATACACCTAGCAAGGCCCACTGATTTGGTTTAGCCAGGTTTACCCATGCACATGTGAGTGCTCAAACAATCTTCAAAACTCGGCAAGAGAGAAAGGGCAAGAAGAAGGGAGGGAAGAGAAATACGGAGGGGGTGAGCAAACCATTAAAAAATGCAGAGTACCTAGAGCTTTTGGCATGTTGAATGCAGGGTGTCAAACACCAAGTTAATTAGATGGTTCTTGATGATAGTGAGAATACTCTGGTTATATTTTCAGACATGGAACCACCTAGAATCAAGTGCCCAAGTGTAAAGGAACGCATTGCTGAACCCAATAAGTTGACAGTCCGGGTGTCCTGGGATACCCCTGAGGGAAGAGATACAGCAGATGGCATTCTAACTGAGTAAGTGAAACTTGGCAGATGGAACAATGTTACCTCGTTTTAAATAATTTTTTATTGATTTTGAGAGAGACAAAGAGAGAGAGAGAGCGATTTTTGTTGTTCCACTTGTTTATGCATTCATTGGTTGATTCTTTCTTGTATGTGCCCTGACTGAGCATTGAACCCGCAACCTTGGCATATTGGAATGAGGTTCTAACCAATTGAGCTACCCAGTGAGGGCTGATGTTACCTCTTTTATGTAGGATGTGTACTACCCAAAGCAGGGAAGTGTATCTATGCTGGTCTATTGATGTTTACAGACTCCGTACAAAACTTGGTCAGCTTTTCCTCACTTATGCTTTATTTTTTTCCATAGTTGTCTTCACCATCTGACATATTATATATTTTATGGTTGTATTTGTTTACTGCCATGTTCCTAATGTCCAGAACCATGCCTAGCATACAGTTGGTACTGTAAATATTTGTCAAAGAAAAGAAAGGAAGTAAAAAGAGGTGGTGGGAAGGAAGGTAGAGGAGAGACAGAAGGGGGAAATGGAAACCACCAAAATAAAGCATCACCCCCATTGCCCACCCAGAGGATTTCTACTCATGCCCCCAGGCTTACTAAGCCATAACCCCACCAGAAGCCTCTGTGTGTCCCAGGTGGGGCCAAATGCTACCCTCCTTGTGCTCTGTGAATATGGCTTAATACAAACCCTTTGCACCCCCTTTTTGGCACCTGTTTTTTAAAACTTTTGGTTTTTAATTGGTTTAAAAAAACTTGTGACCACATTGAACACTTACAGAAGAGGCTTATTAAAAAAGAGTTGCTGTCTTCTGCCTTCTTCCCCACCCCAACCCCATCCTTCAAGACCAATTGCATTCATAATTTAAGATACATCCAAAATACGTTTTAAATTGGTAATTCTATTTGGTGAAATTAGCTACAGGCTGTTCTAATCTAGCATCTTGACCTGTACCCTGAAGCTTTTTGGTTGGCCTTCCTGTTCTCTGGAGGCCACTACTTCATGTCACCATGTTCACATTTGTGCCTTGAAGGCTGTGGCCCTGTTAGACCTCCCCACTGAATTTCCATTTGTAGACAAAGAATCCCTCTGATTCACCCCCTGGTGAGCCATACAGCAGGGAAAGCTTTTCTATAATCCTATCAACCCAGGCTGTGCAAGAGAAAAAACATTTTAAAGCAATTATTAACAATAATGGAAAATCTCCCAACCCCAGCAGGACCTCTTATTTCTACACCCTCATAATTTTCTCCCAGTGTACCATCTAGCTTAGATAATATTATTACTAGTTTTGTTCCTCCTTGTAACTACTCAAAAATAAAGTTCAAACTTTATTAAGAAAATTATTTATTTACTGTTACCTATGCATGTCACAAACCCCCAATGAGAAACTTTGGGCAACTGGGAAAAACAAGTCACTGTTGACATATTCAAGGATTGGGTTTTATTTATGTGTGAATCTTTGGGGCCTAGCAAAATGCTTGGCTCAGCTCCTGAAACAGAATAAGTTCTTAGATTTTTACAAGTCTGAATGAAATCCTATGTAATAAACTCAAAATATCATGGCATCAGATGACTCTATTCACCTTGGCCTTGGTAGCCTGTGTTATCGTTAGAAAGGTGACATTTTATTTTTATTTTTTAATTATATTTTATTGATTATGCTATTATAGTTGTCTCAATTTTCTCCCCTTAGCCCTCCTCCACCCAGCACCTCTCACTCCCTTAGGTAATCCCCACACCATTGTTCATGTTCATGGGTCATGTGTGTAAGTTCTTTGGCTACTCCACCATTTCCTATACTGTACTTTACATCCCCATGGTTATTCTGTAACTACCCATTTGTACTTCTTAATTCCCACACTTTTTCATCCATTCCTCCACAATCCCCTCCTAATTGGCAACCATCAAAATGTTCTGTGTACCCATGATTCTGTCTCTTGATCTTGTTTCCTTAGTTTGTTTTTTTTTAGATTCAATTATTGATAGATATATATTTATTGCTATTTTATTGTTCATAGTTCTGATCTTCATCTTTTTCTTAAATAAGTCCCTTTAACATTTCATATAATAATGGTTTGGTGATGATGAACCCCTTTAGTTTTTTTCTTGTCTGGGAAGCTCTTTATCTGCCCTTCGATTCTAAAGGATGGCTTTGCTGGGTACAGCAGTCTTGACTATTGGTCCCTATTTTCATGATTTTGAATATGTCTTGCCCATCCCTTCTAGCCTCCTGAATTTTTTAATGTATATTTGATTGATTATGCTATTACAGTTGTCTAAATTTTTTCTCCCCTTTCTCTCCCTCCTCCCTGCACCCCCACCCTCCAGCATTCTCTCCCCTCCCTCAGTTCATGTCCATGGATTGTACATATACATTCTTTGGCTTCTCCATTTTCTGTACTATTCTTAACCTACTCCTGTCTATTTTGTGCCTACCTATTATGCTTATTCCCTGTACCTTTTCCCCCCATTCTCCTGCTCCTCCTCCCCACTGATAACCCTCCATGTGATCTCCATTTCTGTCATTCTGTTCCTGTTATAGTGTTTACTTAGCTCATTTTTTTTAGGTTCAGTTGTTGATAGTTGTGAGTTTGTTGTCATTTTACTGTTAATATTGATCTTCTTTTTTTTTTCTTAGATAAGCCCCTTTAATATTTCATATAATAAGGGCTTGGTGATGATGAACTCCCTTAACTTATCCTTATTTGGGGAGCACTTGATCTGCCCTTCCATTCTAAATGATAGCATTGCTGGATAGAGTAATCTTGGATGTAGGTCCTTGCCTTTCATGACTTCAAATACTTCTTTCCAGTCCCTTCTTGCCTGTAAGGTTTCTTTTGAGAAATCAGTTGATAGTCTAATGGGAACTCCATTGTAGGTAACTCTCTCCTCTTGTTGCTTTTAAGAGTCTTTCCTTATCTTTAATCTTGAGTGACTCGATTATGATGTGTCTTGATGTGTTTCTCCTTGGATCCAATTTCTTTGGGACTATGAGCTTCCTGGACTTCCTGGAAATCTGTTTCCTTAATCAAATAATGAAGTTTTCCTTCATTATTTGTTCAATTAAATTTTCAATTTTTGGCTCTGCCTCTTCTCCTTCTGGCACACCTATGATTCAGATGTTGGAGCATTTAAAGTTGTCCCAGAGGTTCCTAAGCCTCTTCTCATTTTTTTTTTTTTGAATTCTTGTTTCTTCATTCTGTTCCAGTTGGATGTTTATTTCTTCTTTTTGTTTCAAATCATTGATATGAATCCTGGTTTCCTTCCTTTCCCAGTTTCCTGTTGGTTCCTTATATATTTTCCTTAATTTCATTTTTTGTATAGCCTATTTCTTCTTTCATTTTGCAATGGAGCTCAATAATTTCTGTGAGCATTCTGATTATAAGTGTTTTGAACTCTTCATCAGAGTTCTCTCTCCTCATCACTTAGTTCTTTTCTGGAGTTTTGCTCTGATGTTTCATTTGGGCCATATTTCTTTGTCTCGGCACACCTGTTAAGTTGTAAGGGGCAGAGCCTTAGGTATTTGCCAGGGTGGGACAACCAACCCTCTTTGTTGCATTGTGATGCTGTCTGTGGGGAATGGGTCAGAGAAGGAACAATGCCACTTGCTCACTTCTTGCCATGCTTTCTGTCAGTTCTCCTGCTACCCACAAGCAGATTGTACCTTTTCAGGTGCTGATTCCCAGGTGGGTGGGTTTGTGTACATTCTAGGACCTCATCAGCCTCTCCAATGGACTCTCCTGTGAGATTGGGAGTTTATTCCACCACCACAACCCCTACAGATTTTTATAGACAGAGGTTCTGAGTCTTGAATTTCCTGCGCTAAAAACCCTGGGTTTTGCAGTCTGTCTCACTCCCCATTTGTTCCTCCTGGCCTATCTGCATGTGAATGTGGGACACCCAGTCAGACAGCCCCCACCCTGCCTGAGTAGTCTGCCTTCTTGCCGTGGGTCCTCTCTGCCCTATTGCCTATCTCCACCCCTCCTACCAGCCTTGATGAATATTTCTTTAATTCCTTGGTTGTCAACCTTCCATGCAGTTTGATATTCTGGTAGTTCTGGTTATTTTTTGTTTATAAATTGGTTATCCTTCCTTTGGTCATGTGAGGAAGTGAAACGTTTCTACTTGTGCCTCCATCTTGGCCAGAACCCTGCTCCCTAATTTTTAGCCACCACATGTGGATGTGGGACCAGCTTGTTCTGTGTGTCTGTCCCTCCTACCAGTCTGGATGGATGTGGTTTCTTTAATTGTGTAGTTTTTGGACTTCTATTGAACTTGATTTCTGATGATTCTGAATGATGGTTGTTCTGTAGTTTAGCTATAATTTTGATGTGGTTGTGTGAGGTAAACACTGTTTACCTATGCCCCCATCTTGACTGGAAGTCCCAGAAATATGGTACTTAAAAATGCATCCTAGAGCCCCTACCTCTCTGTTCACAGCAGCTGTCTTGTCTGCTTCCAGAGTTCTACAGACCAGAGCCAGTGGAGGCTTGGAGCAGGATACTGTGGAGAGCACACTCTGGCAGAATGAGGAATTCAGAGAAGGCTGTCATGTCCCCTTTTCAGCTCTCTCACTTGGGCTTCATGCTTGTGTGGCATTTCTCTATGACCCCTTCTGCCATATCTTATGCAAATTACTGTTATATAATCTCCTAAGAGGGAAAGTTCTGGTGTCAAGCTCTGAGACAAGTGCTTCCTATGAGTTTCCTTATTTATTTCCTTATTTATTCCTGATGACTGTTATTTGCATGTCACAAATAAGATACAGTTTCCAAGAAGTTAGCGGACGCTCATATTTGATGTATGATTCCTCTCAGGTTTATCTGCATTTCAGTCATGCTTCCTGCATGCTTTAAAGCATTTGAGGCTCAAAGTGACATGTCTCTAATGGTGGGATTTCTGGCACTTTCCCAAGACCCCTCATTTCATAACTTGTAAACAGCCACCTTAAACATGCTTCTAAGGTATAAAGTTCTTCTCAGTGGTAACAATGGTAATTTCACATGTCCATTATTAGTAAATATTTTCATCATTCTTAAGAATTGTAGGGAGACTTCTGGCCAAAATGGAGGCATAGGTAGACACACTGTGCCTCCTCACACAACCAAAAGAGGACAACAAATTTAAAAACAAAAAACAACCAGAACTCACAGAAAATTGAACTGTATGAAAGTCCAACCACCAAGGAGTTAAAGAAGAAATATTCAACCATAGCAGTAGCAGGGGTAGAGATGGGCAGCCGAGGTGGAGAGGACTTATGGCAAGGCTGTGGCTGGTGGAGCGGGCAGTCCCACATTCCTTGTAGATAAACTGTTATGAATGACTGGGGAGTGAGACAGACCACTCAACACAGAGTTCCAGCATGGGGAAATAAAGCCTCAAAACCTCTGACTGAAAAAAAACCTGTGAGGGTTGAGGTGGGAGGAGAAACTCCCAGCCTCACAGGAGAGTTCGCTGGAGAGACCTACAGGGTTCTAGAATGTACACAAACCCACCCACCCACCCAGGAATCAGAACCAGAAGGGCCCAATTTGCTTATGGGTAGCGGTGGGAGTGACTGAAAGCCAGCAGAGAGCTGAGCAAGTGGCACTGTTCCCCCTCAGACCCCTCTCCCACATACAGCACCACAACAAAGCAAAGTGGTTTCCCCTGCCCTAGTGAACACCTAAGGCTCTGCCCCTTACTATGTAACAGGTGCACTGAGACCCAAAAATGACCCAAATTAATGAACAGATCAAAGCTCCAGAAAAAATACAACTAAGTATTCCTTTGCACAGATGCACAGTTAAAAACACTGTCAATTAGGATGCTCACAGAATTGGTTGAGCGTGATCACAAAATAGAGGAAAAAATGAGGGCTATGAAAGTGAAATAAAGGAAAATATACAGGGAATCAACAGTGACAGGAAGGAAACCAGGACTCAAATCAATGTTTCGGACCAAAAGGAAGAAATAAACAGCCAACCAGAACAGAATGAAGAAACAAGAATTCAAAAATATGAGGAGAGGCTTAGCAACTTCCAGGACAACTTTAAACATTCCAACATCTGAATCATAAGGGTGCCAGAAGGAGAAGAGGAAGAGCAAGAAATGGAAAACTTATTTGAAAATATAATGATGGAGAACTTCCCCAATCTGTCAAAGGAAATAGACTTTCAGGAAGTCCAGGAAGCTCAGAGTGTCCCAACAAATTTGGACCCAAGGAAGCACACATCAAGGTACATCATAATTACATTACACAAGATCAAAGATAAGGAGAGAATCTTAAAAGCAGCAAGAGAAAAGGAGAGAGTTACCTCCAATGGAGTTCCCATTAGACTATCAGCTGATTTATTAAAAGAAACCTTACAGGCAAGAAGGAACTGGAAAGAAGTATTCCAACCCATGAAAGGCAAGGACTTCCATCCAAGATTCCTCGATCCAGCAAAGCTATAATTTAGAATGGAAGGGCAGATGAAGGGCTTCCCAGATAAGGTCATGTTAAAGGAGTTCATAATCACTAATCCCTTATTATATGAAATGTTAAAGGGACTTATCTAAGAAAAAGAAGATCAAAAGTATGAACAGTAAAATGACAACAAACTCACAACTATCAACAGCGGAACCTAAAAACAATGAACTAAGCAAACAACTAGAACAGGAACAGAATCATAGACATGGAGGATTATCAGCAGGTGAGTAGGAGGGGGATAGAGAAGGAAAAGGTACAGGGAATAAGAAGCATAAATGGTAGATACAAAATAGACAAGGGGAGGTTAAGAATAGTATGAGAAATGGAGAAGCCAAAGAACTTATACGTGTGGCCCATGGACATGAACTAAAGCAGGGGGATGCAGGTGGGAGTTGGTGTGCAGGGAAGAAGATAATAAAGTGGGGGAAAATTGGACATCTGTAATAACATAATCAATAAAATATATTTTAAGAAAGAGTTGTAGAGAGAAATTATCTGTCTGTTGAACAACAAACAAAACTTGGCATTTCATCATGCTGTACCTCTTGGTGTTCTTATCAGACAGTTAAGAAGAAAGATGCTGGAGTCACCCCAGCTGCAAGATCTTGGACAAGTTCCTGAACTTTTCAGTTCTACAATTTCCTCATCTATAAAATGGAGATAATAATACATATCTCATAAGGTTGTTCTGATGATTAAACAAACTACTGTATGTAAAATGCCTAGAAATGTGCCTGACAGTATCCCTGCTACAGGGAACCAACAGTGGCTCCCTTTTGATATGGTTGTGTGAAGAGGTGAGCAATGTTTACCTATGCCCCCATCTTGACTGGAAGTCCCAGAAATAAGGTTTGTGTAAGTACAACAAACAATATTATTGTTATCACCAAGGAATCACAGAGAACTTTAGCTTTTCTCAGCAAAGATCTCTACTGGCCCAGATAGAAAAAGAAAGTTGTAACACCTCATGTAGGCCCAAATTGCCAATGACTGTTTAGACTATAACTCAGGTCCTGGGGTCTCAGCCTCCTCCATCCTCTGTTCTACTTTCCAGTGAGAAAAATAAATATGAACTTCCCAGGAATTTGAGACTACCGTTTTCTGGTCTCAAACAACTCTTCCAAAACAAAGTAAAGCTCAAAAATTATATTTTTCTTTTTTTAAATATTCTTTTCTAAAAGATTTTATTTATTTATCTTTAGAGGGGAAGGGAAGGAGAGAGGGAGAGAAATATCAATGTATGGTTGTCTCTTGTGTGTCCGCCACTGGGAACTGGCCTGCAACCCAGGCATGTGCCCTGACTGGGAGTCGAACCGTGAACCTTTGGTTCGCAGGCCCATGCTCAATCCACTGAGCTACACCAACCAGGGCCTATATTTTTCAATAAATGTTTGTTCTAGTCAAACTGGTTGCCTGTCCGTGTCATGCCATTCTCGGCAGGGTGTTCAACAAATGCTTGTAATGGTCATCTTTGGTCTTTAGGCCCACAATGGCCTGAGTGTTGCTAGGTCCATAATGATCATCTTTGTTCTTTCTGTTTCCCCACCTTTAAGCGTTATTCTAAAAGGTCTCCCTCCAGGCTCGAATTTTCCAGAAGGAGACCACAAGATCCAGTACACAGTTTATGACCGAGCTGAGAACAAGGGCACTTGCAAATTTCGAGTTAAAGTAAGAGGTAAGAATGATGATTATTGGCTTTTTTCCCTCTTTACAAGAGCAAAGGAAAACAGGATCTCAAGCAAGAACCCTCTACAAGCACCCACTGCCATAGGATACTTCCCAGTTTGGATTCACCTCTAACAAGGCCAAGAAAGTATACCACCTTAATGATTAAATTTCACAATACAAATCCAGATGATGTTCAGTGCTGGCAGCTTACTTAAGGAGTCCGAGAGAGTGATAAGCTAGTCTCACATGAGCCTGTCCTGGCTGTTCTAGAGTATTAGAAAACTTTTTCATCCCTGGGTTTGGATCACCAGCTAAAGCCTACAGGTCCTTCTATAAAGTAGGTTAGAAACTCCCTAGATTGGGCCGCTGGATCATGTTTTTAGTGTTTTAGGATTTTTGGTCTACCTGAAAAAAAAGTGTTTTAAGGTTTATTTTATGCCTCATGGTTTGGACAGCTAATTAATGACCATCTTTACTCTTCTGCATTCAACCTCCTCATATAAAACACAGGGGGCTAAAGCAGTTGATCTCAGTGTTTTCTCTGGTATAAACAATGATCATTCCAAGGCTCATCCCCTGGCCAGATAGCCATCCCTGCCCCCTCACTCATTTCACACGCTGATGTGGAAGTTTGATTACGAAGTTGGTACATCTGAGACCTCACTTCCCCTGGTTACTCTGTGGAAGGGAGCTCAGCACTGAGACTTGCCTGGGCTTGTGTCCCTACAGTGAGACGCTGTGGAAAACTCAACCCCCCAGAGAATGGTTACATGAAGTGCTCCAGTGATGGGGATAATTATGGAGCTACTTGTGAGTTCTCCTGTATCGGCGGCTATGAGCTACAGGGTAGCCCTGCCCGAGTATGTCAGTCCAACTTGGCTTGGTCTGGCACAGAGCCCACCTGCGCAGGTATGTGTGCAGCCTTCTCTATCACACCAGCAGAACCTAAAAATTCCTTGGCTTTGAATGGTTTCATTCTACATACTTTGAAAGGTTCAATGCCATCCCTCTTCATTGGATAGGTGAAAATTGTCCCTGGATCCCTGCTGCAGGTCATCTCACCCACCCTCCTCCTTTGCCTCTGCCTCTTCTGATTTCCCTTTTAGAAGTTTTCTAATGTAAAGACATTTCTAATATCTTCTAAGGAAGAAGCTGGATGGGAACCCAGGACTAGCCTTTAGTGACATGAATCAGCAAAGCCTGCTCTAGTTACCCTTGTTTCTCCCTTCTACAAATGTAAGGATTTTTTGTACAAAAGCAATATACCACATGTAAAGGCAATATAATGCCTCTTTTATAGCACTGGCTTGAAAGTTATGCAGACCTTGGATACTTATAATCCTTTTTCTTATGTCAAATGAGATAGATATCGGCTACTATCTGAGTTGTGGTAAGAGCGAAATGAAGTTATCCATTGAGCAATGGAATACAGCAGTGCCTGGCCCAGTGAGAGCCCTCAATACATGTCAGCTATTCTTACTGAAGAACAAAACTTGAACTGGGTGGCAATAATACTATGGAATAATACTATGGAATTTGGAGTATTCAGAAAATTCTGGACATATCTCTAATTTATATACTCCTATTTTTGTCTCTTTTCCTAATCTTTTCTCATCTTTATGCTTCCCCTTTAATCCCAGACATTCAGAGTCAGATGAGAGAGAGAGAGAGAGAGACATGCACCATCAGCTAAGTATCCCAGCTTCTTGAATTTTATACATTAAAGTAGAAAGAACATACTTCTTTCTTTCCCCATCTCACTTCCTGAGGTTGGGAGAATAATGGCCCCCTCCTGCCAACTCCTCCATGTCCATATCATAATCTCCAGAATTTGTGAATATATTGCCTGACATAGCAAAAAGGGTGTTGCAGATATAATTAAGAATTTTGAGATGGGGAGAGTATCCTGTATTATTCAGGTGGGCCCAGGGTAATCACAAGAGAGAAAGAACTGCTGTCAAAACCAGAGAAAAAGATGATGGAAGCAGAGGTCAGAGAGACAAGAGATTTGAAGGGGCTATGCTTCCAGCTTTGAAGATGGAGGAAGGGCCACAAGCCAAAGAATGCAGGTGGCATCTAGATGCTGCAAAAAGCACAGAAACAGATTGTCCTCTAAAGCATCTGGGAAAACCCAGCCTTGCCAACACTAACTCTAGCCCAGTGAAAGCATTTCAAACTTCTGAAGACTAGGACTGCAAGAAAATAAATCTGTGTGTTTTCAGGCACTAAATTCCTAGTGGTTTGTCACAGCAGTAAGAGGAAAGTAATATACTTCCCATTCCTCCACCAGTACTTCTTGGGACTACCTCCTGAACAACTACTCACAACTGAATCTTTATACCAGAGTCCACTTCTTACATACATGGTTCTGTGTGCCATCATAGGCTATGTTGAGCCATAACAAGTAGAGCATTTCTGACCTATCTGGCCCTTTCTAATTATAGCCATGAATGTTAATGTGGGTGTCAGAACAGCTGCTGCACTTCTGGATCAGTTTTATGAGAAAAGGAGGCTCCTTATTGTATCTACACCCACAGCCCGAAACCTCCTCTACAGGCTGCAGCTTGGAATGCTACAGGTGAGTCCATAGGGCAAGGACAATGAAGGGACCTGTAGCTGGGAGGACCCAGTCATTTCATTGAAAGTAAAGGTCAGCTTCAATGCCTAATCCATTTACTATGAGCTTCAGGATGCTGGCACTTTAGAATTACCACTGTTCATTTCTGGTTCTGGGGCATAACCTGATTAGTATTGATTCCCCAGCATTAACCTAATCATTTTCCAACTATTACCATTAGTTTGTCTTCAATAATAAGCCTCACTGACATGCTGTCCAGGCCCAGCCAAAAAACAATTGTCTTTGCAGAACCTGTCTAGGATATGCCTAAGCTGGAGGTAATCAACTGTTAGCCGAAAAAAGCTGGCTCAAAAGATAAGGGGGGTCCAGGAGCCCCCATGCCTCAGATTCTACCCCTGGCGAGCTTCCCCAACTCTCCCAGAGCTCCTCAGAGAGTGATGACCATCTTTAGAACACTGGTTCTCAAAGTCTAGTTGACTAGTGACATCAGCATCAATCCAGAGGCTCACTAGAAATGCAAATCCTCGCGAGCCCCATTCCAGATCTACTGGATCAGAATCTATATTTTAATTAGACCAGGTGATTTCTAAGCACCTTAAAATCTGAGGAACACTTTTCTAGGAAATGTGCCCTTCTCAGCTGGGCAAATTTTGTAACTACTAAGTGAGGTAACCAGTATCTTTAACCAAAAACAACAACTAGAAATTGAAAGGATCAAACTAGAACTTGCTTAATTTTTATTGTTAAGCTGGTTTGCAATAAGAGTAGCCAACCTGACTGAATGCTAATGAGGCAGAATGTGCACTGGGTCATGGACACAGTGCTACACTTTTTTTTTTTTGGAGGAATATTTTATTTACTACAGTAAATGGAACTAAGTGTTTAGAACAATATTGGTTTCCCAAAAGCTAAAATTTTACTTCTCATTTCCACGTTATTACAATGAATGATAAGTCTTCATTCTCCTCATGTACTTGAAGGACTTCCCATGAACTCTGAACAACCATACAAAGTTTTTCAGGCTCCTCAGATAGGAGCCCAATTCATTGTGTCTGTATCCTCAATCCCTGCCACTTTACCTCCCTCCCTGTATAGTCTTGTCCTACCTAGGGGACTTGCTCTTCAGGTAACACAAGCTCACACCACTCCACTCTGTGGGCAATTGGCCTCGCAGGCTATAGTCCATGATCATACATTTCCTGACCTCTTCTTATTCCATAGAAAAACTATTAAGCCAGACAACTTGCTTTTCCTCTGTTGGCAAACTATTATTTTGTATGTAAAATTTTACTGTAACATAGCCACACTCATTCATTTGTGTGGTGTCTATGGCTGCTTGTGCACCACAGTGACATAATTGATTAGGACAGAGACCATCCAGTCCCACAGAACCTAATGTATTTAACTATCTGGCCCTTTGCAGAAAAAGTCTGCTGATGCCTGCCCTAATCTAGCCCATTCATTCTTGTACTAGCTAAAGTACCAATCAATAGGTTGGAAAATACACTTGGCATCCAGGTGTTTGTATGTGACCTCTGCCTAGTCAATATATTTATATTTATATTTTAACCAGAGCCTTCAAGGGAAGTTGACTTAGGTGTTTCAGTTAGAATGATAAAAAAGTATATTTTTACCTATTCTAACTTTTTCCCCCTGTCTTCCCATGTAGGGTTGTTTCAGTGGAGTTTTAATTTAAAAAATGGTGTTCTGATAAGTCAGGAGGTTCAACTTTCTTTTCCCGTTTAGGCAGATTTGTCTTACGTTACTTTTTGTTTCTTAGTGCCATTGCTGCTCCTGATGAGAGACCTTCTGGCATGAGATTGAGTGGGCCACATTTCCGAGGCTCTTGCCAAGGGCTAGCTACAGAGCTGGAACCTTTCATCCTTGTTTCCCTGATGCATTTGGATGTGGGGAACATAGAGCAGGGGATGTGGAGGATGGACACAAGGTCAGATAGGGGGACTCTGGAAATAATCATCCCTCCTTGAAAAGACAAATTTAGAATCCTCTGGGGGTGGTCTTGGACACTTTTAGGAAATTTGGCTCATGCAAGGTCTTAACCCATCTGGAAAGACAGAGACTGCTATTTTGCTTAGGTTTTCAAAATCCCATTGCCAAGCCATTTCTGAATGATTTCTCTAGGAAGGTATTAAGGTTTTACAGCCACTGGTTTCACCCCAATTTTTTCAACTGTTTTCAAGACAGTGTGAAGTGGGCAAATAAACTGCCAAAAACAGACCAGTTCTGTTTCTGTCAGTCTGTAGTTCGACATAAAATCTTTTTCTTTAGCCACGCTCATGCCTTCCCTATTGTTATTGTTTTTTTTTTTTTTTTTTTTTTTTTTTTTTACAGCAAGCACAGTGCAGCCTGGATCTTCGACATATCACCGTGGTAGAGCTGGTAGGTGTGTTCCCGACCCTCATTGGCAGGATAGGAGCAAAGATTATGCCTCCAGCCCTAGCTTTGCAGCTCAGGTAGGGGGACATCCTATTCTTAAATTTTCTCCCTTGTAAATGTACTTTTTTTTCTGATCAGGTTCCCTGATTTCTTTCTATTCAGTATTGATTCCAGGTAATTTTGACATTTAATTGCTTTTATTCTGGGAGTATTATAGTCATTTTAGTTGGCATGTTGCTACTTTTCCAAATGTATCAATGTATCATACAATATTTACCAGCAATTACCAGTGTTCTCTTATTTGACCCTCCTACCAAATATTTTCACTTTGTCTTTGTTCTTTTTTTTTCTGCCTGGTGGGGATGGGATGCATAGAGGAGAGCCTGCAAAAAAGACTTAAATAATCCTTGGTCTTATTAAGAGGGTAAGCATCCAATGAACCTTTCCAATCTTGGCTTCTTTTTCCTCCATACTTCCAGGACACTTGTCCATACCCCCATTTTAAGACTTATATTTTATTTTGGCAATACTTACAAAGCCAGAACCATGGTGTTGTGGACTCTGAGTAATGGTGCTTTAAAGAAGCAGAATTCAACAGCCAAAAGTAATTTCAGAACACCCCAGAATTTTTACTTACATCTCTTGACCATTGTGAAAAAGAAAATTAGGCTAAAGCAAAACTGAAAATCTTTCTCACCAATCTTTTCCTCTCACACATTTTAAGAGACAGTGTAGATCTCTACATTGCCTTTCAGGGTCCCAAGCTAATAGCAGCTCTACCATCTTGTAGCATCAACATCCAGACTCATGGCTTCTAGATCTCTTCAAAAGGGGAAGAGAGAGAGAGTAAAAACAAATGATACTTCTCTTTCATGCTTCATGTTGGAAGCATAAAATCACTCTCTCTCCTAGCCTCTTGGCCAGGACTCATCACATGATTATGACTGATCTTCAGTGGAGGCTGGAAAATACAGTCTTTCTGTATTTCTAGGAAGAATAAAATGAAATAACACTTGCTGAACCCTATCATATGTTGAAAGAGGGTCACAGAAATTCCTTGAGATACATAAAAATATTTCCTTAGCAAGTGATGTTATAGATTGACATAATAGTTTTTCTCATTTCCCTATTTTCCATTTGCTTTTTAACCCATCCCATATTTTGTTTATATCTCTCTCCAACTAAAGAGTCACACTCACTAAGGTAAAAAACTTAGAGGGTCAGGAATGGGACAAAAGAAAAATAGAATACCTGAATTCCCTTCATTTGAATGAAGGAGGGAGAAGTCTGGGTACACTCATAAGCATTTATATTTTTTATCATACTGTATTTGCATCTAGCACCTACTTTGAGATCTGTACCAGATTGTCTCAAAATTCACTACCCATCCATTGCAGAAAATACTCGAGGGGATTATTCTACATGAAACAAAGAGCAGAAGGTCATAAAACTATGAGTAAGATCACCAACAAACTTACAGTACAAACAGGGATAATTTGTGACAACAAAAATGTAAAGGGGAGGGTGAAAGGTCTGAATTTGCAAAGGAGGGTAAAGATCAGATGCATTCAAAAGAAAAAGGCCTGCTGCATATGTGAAACTTTCTTTTTCATACATAAACATAATGGAAATCACATACACAGACATAAAAACAAAACAGACATATACCTTAAAAAGGGAGAAAGGAGGTATGGAATATCGCCAAATAAAATAATAAGCACAAACACAGAGGAAAAGAAGCGATGGAGGCACAGAGCTATTAGAAAACAGGGATATAAAATAAAATGGCTATAAGAAATCCTCATATGTCAATAGTTATCCTAAATGTAAATGGACTGAATTCACCAATAAAGACACAGAGTAGCAGATTGGATGAAAAAACAAAACCCAACCACATGTTGCCTTCAGGAGACACATCTAATCTGCAAAGACAAAGATAAACTCAAAGTGAAAGGGTGGAAAATGATTTTCCAAGCACACAGAAGAGCAGGTGTAGCTATACTTATATCTGACTAAATATATTTTAAGATAACAAAGGTAACAAGAGACAAAGATGGACATTTTATAATGATAAAGGACACTACATGAAAAAGATATAACACTTCTAAATAAATATGCACCCAATCAAGCAGCACCAAATTATATAAAGCAACTACTAACAGAACTAAAGGGAGAAGCTGACAAAAACACAATCATATTTAGGGACCTAAATATTCCATTGACAGCTTTAGATAAATCATCCAAACAAAAATCAGTAAAGAAATATTGGCCTTAAATGACACATTAGATCAAATGAACATAACTGACATTTATAGAACCTTTCATCCCAGAACATCAAATAATTCATTCTTCTCCAGTACACATGGACCATTCTAAAAGACAGACCATATGTTGGGTCAAAAAATTAGCCTCAGCAAATTTAAGAAGATTGAAATCATACCAAGCATATGCTTTGAAATTAGAAATCAACTTCAAAAAGGAAGTTAAGAAACCCACAAATATGTGAAGATTAAACAACATACTGCTAAAAATGACTGGGTCAAAGAAGAAATAAAAGGTGAGATCAAAAGATATAGAGAGACAAATGAGAATGACAATACAACATATGAAAACTTCTGGAATGCAGCAAAAGCAGAAAGAAGCAGGACGTTTATATCATTACAGGCCTACCTCAAGAAACAAGAAAAATCCTAAGTAAACAACCTAACATTACATCTTAAAGAACTAGAAAAAAAAACACAAAAGCAACCCAAAGTCAGCAGAAGAAAGGAAATAATAAAAAAATTTGAGTTGAATGAAATACAGAACAAAAGAACTATACAAAAATTTAATACAACAAAAAACTGGTTCTTTGAAAAGATTAATAAAATTGGCAAACCCCTGGCTAGACTCATTAAGGAAAAAAGAAAAGACCCATATAAACAAAATCAGAAATGTAAAAAAAGTTACCACAGACATCACAGAGATACAAAGGATCATACAGGAATGCCATGAAGGACTACATGTTACAAAATGCAATAACCTAGAAGAAATGGATAAGTTCCTAGAAATATATAACCTTCCTACACTAAATCATAAAGAATTGGAAAATCTAAATAGACGAATCAGCAGTGAGGAATTGAGGCAACCATCGAAATCTCCCAAAAAATAAAAGTACAGGGCCAGATGGCTTCACCAGTGAATTCTATGAAACATTCAAGGAAGATTTAATGCCTGTACTTGTCGAATTCTTCTAAAAAATTGAAGAAGAGGCAATACTTCCTAACACATTTTATGAAGCCAGCATAACTCTGATACTAAAACCTGGCAAGGATAACACAAAAAAGGAAACTACAGAATAATGTCTGTGGTGACTACAGACCCCAAAATCCTAAACAAAATACTAGCAAACCAAATACAACAATACATTAAAAAATCATAGATCACAATCAAGAGAGGTTTGTTCCAGGGCACAAGGATGCTCCAACATACACAAAACGATCAATGTGATATACCACATTAACAAAACAAAGGATAAAGATCATATGATCTTATCAATAGGTGCAGAAAAAACATTTGATAAGATAGAACATCCATTTGAGATTAAAACACTCAAAAATGGGTATAGATGGAAAGTAACTCAACATAATAAAGGCCATATATGACAAATCCTCTGCTAATCTCATACTCAATGGTGAAAAACTGAAAGCTTTTTCTCTAAAATCAGGAACAAGACAAGGATGTGCACTCTCACCACTCTTATTCACCATAGTTCTGAAAGTCCAAGCCAGAGCAATCAGGAAAAAGAGAAAAATAAAAGGCATCCAAGTTTGGAATGAAGAAGTAAAGGTATCATTTTTTGAAGATGACATGGTTCTGTAGATAGAAAACCCTAAAGACTCCACCGAAAACTATTAGAAACAATACACAAATACAGTAAAGTTGCAGGATTCACAATCAATATACAAAAATCCACTGCTTTCCTGTATACTAACAATGAAATCTCAGAAAAATAAATAAAAAAGAAAACAATTCCTTTTGCAAATGCAACAAAAATAATAAAATACCTTGGAATAACAAAGGATTTGAAGGACCTATATACTGAAAACTACAAAACATTATTAAAAGAGGTTGAAAAAGACACAATAAAATGGAAATATATTCCATGTTCATGGTTTCAAAGAATCAACATAGTTAAAATGGTCAGCCCTGGCTGGTGTAGCTCAGTGGATTGAGCACTGGCCTGTGAAGCAAAGGGTCACTGGTTCAATTCCCAGTCAGGGCACATGCCTGGGTTGCAGGCCAGGTCCCCAGTAGGGGATACATGAGAGGCAACCGCACATTGATGTTTCTCTCCCATTCTTTCTCCTTCCCATCCCCTCTCTCTAAAAATAAATAAATAAATAAATATTTTTTTAAAAAATGGTCATATTACTAAAAGCAATATACAAATTTATGCAATCCCCACCAAAATCACAATGACTTTTTAAAGAAATACAATGAAAAAATTATCAGATTTGTATGGAACCACAAAAGACCCTGAAGAAACAAAGCAGACTTCAAATTATACTACAGCACAATAATAATCAAAATAACATGGTATTGCCAGCAAAACATATGCACAAACCAATGGAACAGAATTGAGAGCCCAGAAATAAAACCATATATACATGGGCAAATACATTTTGATGAAGGAGCCAAAAACATACAATGGAGAAAAGACAGCCTTTTCAATAACTGGCGCTGGGAAAATTGGAGGCCCACATATTTCTAAATAAGCAACAGCTTCATAAGAGCTACTTTGAGAATTTTTATTATAAATTTTCATGTTTATTTAGAACTACCTGTTTATATCCTATGTAAATGATTCTTTAAAAACTTATTACAGAATTTGCTAAATGTTTCTTTGGAATATACACACATATATAATGCAAGGAATCTTTATAAAATCTTGATATTTTAAACTGTTTAAATTTGAAGAACAGGAAAATAAATCCAATTTATGAAAATTTCTATCATTAAGGTTTTGTGTTTTGGGGCTATTGTAGACCTCTGTATGCTGAGGATGATTTAAGCAACAAATAAGTTATACAAATGAATTATGCATTAGTTATCAAATTTTAGCCTGCCTCAGAATCCCTTGGAGGGCTGTTAAAATGCAGAGTGCTGGGTTCCACCCCCAGAGTTTGTGATTCAGTGGGTTTAGGATGTGGCCTGACAAATTGCATTTCTAGCAAGATCCCAGGTGTTGCTGATGCTATTGGTCTAGGGACCACACTGGGACAACCACTAGCCCTAGTGTTTTACCAAAGGCTTCACAATTGGTTTAGAAATAGAAATTTTGCAAAGCAGCCTATAATAAGAGAATAAATCATTACTGTGTAGCCAAAAGATAGTCCAGGTAAATGTCATACGAAAAAGATTCCTCACATGCATTACCTAAGAGAGTCTGTGTTAGGCCTCATGTCCCCTTTATCAGACTCATCAGTGAGGAACAAGGGTTTGGGCTAATGGAAGTTTTGTTTCTTTGAAGTCCACCCTAGAGTCTAGAGCAGAAGAAAAGAACTACTTTAGACAAAGAAGTGGAAGCAAGACAGAGGAGAGGCTTCTAGAATGCCTGGAGAATCTAAAAATTCTCTTGTCTGTTTGGAATACTATTTCCAAATAGCACTGAAGCCATGATAAATTAGTCAAAGGTCAGCATTGTAAAGGAAAGGGTGGGTGCCTGGTGTTACAAGATCAGCACTTCCCTGCTTTCTTGCTCTCATTTGTTTTATATCTGGACATATGAACTAATTCATGTTCCCTAGAGTAATTTTCCAGTAATATCAAGGATGATAGGGACTAAGAGTGACATAAGTTTTATATTCATATTATATCTTAAGGTATAATTGACATATACCATTATTAGTTTGAGGTGAACAGCATAATTATTTGATATTTGCATATATTATAGAATTATCTCAATTAGTCTATATAACATCTGTCACCATATATAATTGCAAAACTATTTTTTTTCTTGTATGAGAACTTTTAAGATTTACTCTCTTAGCAACTTTGAATATGTAATACAGTTTTATTAACTATAATTGCCATTTTTCAGTTTCCAACAGCCCTGCAGGGGCCCATGTCTTGTTGGTTTTCAAAGCTAAATGTTTATAGGGCTCATCCCTCAGAAAGAAGGCCTTAAAAGTTGGGGTACCTGATGTGGGATACAAACCCTTCACTCATCAGGGGAAATCTCTCAATTTTGAGTTTCCTCCAAATTGTGGGTCATCATGCTGGGGTAGGTGGTTTATGGCAAAACTGTGTCTCAGCCTTTTCTACCAGCCTTCATTTGGTCTCCTTCTTGTTTACTCAATAGGCTGAATCACTCTACTAGTTTTAAGGGGTTCTTTACCAGAGGAAATTGTTCAATATGTAGTTGTAGATTTGGTGTGTCTGTGGGATAAGATGATTCAGGATCTTCCTATGTCACCATCTTGAATCAGAACCTCCCATAGTATTTTTTTTTTAGTCTGGAGAGTTTTCTAGTAGATTCTCCAGGAAGAACATATTCCAATCTGATGACAGACCTTTGTGTAACTATGACATACCACTGGCACCAGCTCTCATCTTGTGGAGTGTCTGATCATTCATCCCTGAGATTTGTGGTCTCCTGGCCATAATGGGATGCATTTATGTGCATGTGGTTAACCTGCGGATATATCTACTTACCTCTTCCTCTGGTAGTTTTCTCTTTGTGTGTTTTATGTCAATCAAGGCACAAGGCTCACATGATGAATGTGCATGGTAGCAGACTGTGGCACCATGGGAAGCATTTCCATCCGAGGCTCATAAGTACTATACCATAAAATGCACCAATTCATCATTAATTACACTAACCCACAAGCTTTAGAGACCACATTGCTTAGCCCTTTTCTCTCTCAACCTGCTTACTTCTCAATGCTTCTGTTTCCTGGGACCACCCCCACCCTGGGCTAGGATTTCTCCCTCAGCAAAAAAACTGGATACTTTCCTTAAAGATGCAGAGAAGTTTAGCTGTCCATTCTTGCCTGACTTCATGGTCTACATTCACAAGTTCAAGGACTTCATTAAAGCACTTCTGGAAAGAATCTGCACCTGACCTCCCCTCTTACCCCTGCAGGAAACCTGGAAGAAACACTGCAGTGTTGTCTCTTTTATTTCCAGTCACTAGAAGTGGAATAGTAATTTAGCTTCTCAATGGGATAAAATATAAATTATTCCCGTGTCCCCCCAAACTCCTCTTAAAAAGCAGAAGAAAGTGTTGTGAGTTTAGATTTTGAATGATTTTTTTCTTTGATCCATTTGTGTGATACAAAAATTATTTTAAATCCATATGGCAGTATATGCTCTGCCTCACATATGATCTAAAGATAAATAAACTAAAAAGCAAAATCTGGAGAAGAGCCTGAGCAGGCTCATTTTTTTCACTGGGCTCAGATAATCCATCTGTTTGCTTTCTTTGGCTTTCTTCATCTAAACATGTTTGCATTGATGTAAAAATAATATTTTTGACAGTTTGAATTCTAGTGAAATACAGAATAAAAAATCAGACCTTTGAAACCAATTTGAATTATGTTTTGAATTATATGAGGTACAAATAATTCAAATAATTCAAATAATTCAGTTTCCAACAGCCCTATAATAACCAAGTCAATATACCAAGGGTGGAGATCAAGTTCAAACCTCTCTGACTGTGTTATCCTGAGCTGGCTACTGAATGGACCAGAACTACAAAATTAGAAATTTATATCAATCAGCTTCACCTAGTCCAGGCTTTTTCAACCTTGGCATTATTACCATTCAGTAGTGGATAATTCTTTTTTTGCGGGGAGAGGTTATCCTGTGTATTGGAAGATGTTAAGAAGCATCCCTGGCCTCTCTCCCACTGTGACAACAAAAAATGTGTCCAGACATAGCCAAATGTTCCCTGTGGGGCAAAATCCCCCCTGTTGATAACCATTTACCTAGTTCTGGTGCATATGTGGTTGTGCAAACCTAGTCTGCAAAGTTGGATTGACTCCAATTTAATGCAAAATATCTGTTACTATTGTTGTACATGACTTATGGCAACTATTGGTGCATAGCACCATTGCAGGCCTAATGACTTTCTGAGGATTACAACCTAAAGCAGTGCTACTTAATCTTTTATGTGTATGCCAGTCATCTGGGGATCTTACTAATAATGAAGATTCTAATTCAGTAGGTTTGGGGTAGAGTGTGGGATTATCCATTTCTAACATGATCCCATGTAATGCTGCTGATCCAAGGGACCACACTTTGAGTAGCAAGGGTCAAAAGGTTGATTCAGTCCTTTGTGGCATTGAGCTTTTCTCTGAACACTATAGGGCTCTGGTTGGTCCACCAGAACCCCTGGGGGTCAGGTCTGACATATTCTTCTCTTTTTCTGCCCTAGGTTGTTGCTGCGAATCCCACTCTATTCCTTCAGCATGGTGCTAGTAGATAAGCATGGCATGGACAAGGAGCGCTATGTCTCACTGGTGACACCTGTGGCCCTCTTCAATCTGATTGATACTTTCCCCTTGAGAAAAGAGGAGATGGTCCTGCAAGCTGAAATGGGCCAAACCTGTAACACCTGATGTGATGGTTCCTCTCTCTGCAGTTCCTCTTCTCTTTCTACATAGTGCTATAAACATGGAAAGGCCTTAAAAATATCCTTGATGTACAGATTTTTATTTGTAATTTTTAAAGTCTATTTTATTATTACCTTTCTTTGCACTTAAATATTAGCACAATGCTTTTTGTACTTTGAAGAGTTAAAAAATGATATATTTACTATTTCTAATTCTCTTTACTCCATGATGACTGGTTAATTTTGTAGGGAATTAAAAAACACAATCATACACATCATTTCAATATGTTATTCAATGTGACAGGTAACTTTTCTTACATCTTTTTGTATGAAACTTTTACTAATAAAGTATTGTGGAGCAAATTTATTAAAACTCATTTTGTATTTCAAGCACCAGCCATACTTAGTATTGTCAGTGGTTTTAGGACTGCTTCTTTGTGGTGTTTTAAGAATAGAAAAAGTAGCAACAGCACCAGATGCAGAAGCAACTTCTGTATAAGATAAGATGAAAAGTGAAAGGGGTGAGTAAAAGTGTGCCAGGCCACTTTGGCTACAGCTGGATGGTCCCTTTGCTCTTCAACAACACCCCAGACTTCTAAAGAGAGACCTCCCTGACTTAGAAGAGGGAAAAGAAGAAGGAAGACAAAGAGAGCTGAAGGAAGAATGCCTTTCCTGCTGTCTGCCCCAGGATTCCAGCAAAGGATCTGCCCATGGACCTCTAGGAACCCCTTTCCCATTCAACGATCCCCCTAACAGGCCTTGGGTAAACCCAAAGCCCCAAGTTAGCACACACCTCCCCCTACTCTAGCACCACCTAGTTTTTCTTTTCTACACCAGCTTTGTTATTTGTAATTCCCAACTTAGGGATGAGTCAGCTTTCATAAGAGAAACCAAAAATTTTTGCTATAGTACATTCTAGAAAATGAAAGAAAGGCTCTTGGCTACTAACCTGTTGAACTGTTAGAAGGAAACAAAGTAAACAGAGCTTTACCTAAATAAGAAAGGTGTTCCCTACTTCATATGTGGCAACAGAGGCATACTATATCAAACACTATGAAAAGTCATGATTATATAGTACTAAAATAAGAAAATGCCAGTCTCCAGCAACCAAACCCAAAGACATGAGATATTACAATCTAACTGGTAAACAATTCAACATAGCTGTTAGGAAGAAATTCAATGAGCTATAAGAAAACTCAAAAAGGCAATTCAATGAACTTAGGAATAAAACTAATGAACAAAAAGAGTACTTTACCAAAGGGAATGAAATTTGAAAAAAAGCACTGAATTCTGGAGCTAAAGGGCTCAATCAAGGTGAGGAAAAACACATTAGAAAGCACTGGAAATAGAGAAAATCAGATGGAAGAGAAAAAAAGCAAGATCAAAGACAGGGATTTAGAAATGATTCAGGTAGAAGAGGGGAGATAATTTAGACTTTAAAATAGTGAAGAAGCCCTAGGAGAATTATCAGATTTGATTAGAAAAGCAAACATAAGATAAATAGGTATGCCAGAAGGAGAAAAGAGGGAGAAGGGAGCAGTGAGTTTATTTGAAGAAACAATAGCTGAGAACTCCCCAAATCTGGGGAAGGGATGGACCTACAAGTCCATGTTGCTAATAGAACTCATTATTATCTCAATGCAAAAAGACCTCCAAGACACATTATAATAAAGTTGTCAAAAGTCAATGATAAAGAATTGTAAAGGCAGCCAGTGAAAAGAAGTCAGTAAATTATAAATGTATCCCCCCTCCATTAGGCTGTCAGCAAATTTCTCAAAAGAAACTCTACAAGCCAGGAGAGGTTAATATATTCAAAGTATTGAAAGATGAAATTGCTAGCTAAGAATTTTCTATCTGGCAAAGTTATCCTTCAGATATGGAGAAATAAAGGCTTTCCCAGACAAACAAAAGCCAAGGGAGTTTACTACCACTACATCTGCCTTGCAAGAAATGTTTAAAGGAGCTCTTCAAGCTGAAATGAAAAGATGACAGCATGCAAAACTGATTAAAGTGACAAATAGACAAAAAATTAGAAAACTTGACCTCTTTTACAGTAGTAAATTAAACAATTATAGCATAAAGGTTAAAGTAAAGGACATTAAAAATAACTGCAACTATTATCAGTAAAACAATCATAGCATAAAGAGATAATTTGTGACATCAAAAACATAAATGTGGAGGAGTAAAAGAATGGAACCATTAAAGGCAAATGAAGATAAATTTCTATCAGCAGAAAAAGGATTATTTTATTCATTAAATTGTCATACAAACTTCATAGTAACCACAAGCAAATATCTAAAGCAGAGACAGAAAACATAAAAAGGAAAATTGCCATGGAAAACCACCAAGTTACAAAGGTATACAGAAACAGAGGAAAAAAGAAAAAATGGAGACACAAAATAAGCAGAAGACGAAATGTAAAATGGCAGTACTAAATCCTTGCATATCAACAATCACCATAAATATAAATAAATTAAACTTACCAATTAAAAAGCATAGAGTGGCTGTCTGGATTTTTAAAAAACATGACATAACTATGCTACCTACAGAAGACTCATTTTCAGCTCTAAAGATACACATAGGCTCAAAGTGAAGGGATGGATGACATTCCAAACAAGCAGAAGTCAAAGAAGGCAAGCTTAACCATACTTATATCAGACGAAATAGATGTGTAGCCAAAAATGCTAACAAGAGAGAAAGAAGATCATTATATAAGTATAAAGGTGTCAATACATCAAGGAGATATAACAATGAAATATGTTCACTCCCAACAACTAAGCACCAAAACATATTAAGCAAATGTGAATATATCTTAAAGGAAAAATTGACAATATTACAACACTAGAGAATTTCAATACTCTACCATCAGCAACAGATGTATCATCCAGATATGAAATCAACATAGAAACATTAGATTTGAACTATACTTTAGAAAAGATAGACTTAACAGGCATATAAAGAATATTCCATCCCCAATTAGAATACACATTCTTCACAAATGCACATAGAAAATTATCTAGGATAAATCATATGGTAGGACACAAAATTAATCTTAGCAAATTTAAGAAGATAAAATCATACCAACTATCTTTTCTGACCACAATGGTATAAAACTAGAGATCAACAACAAAAAGAAAGTGAGACAATTACAAATATATGGAAACTAAACAACCCACTTTTAAAGAACCAACTGGTCAAAGAAAAAATCAAAATGGAAATAAAATTTATCTTGAAGCAAGTGAAAATGAAACTACAACAAATGATATCATGTGGAATGCAGCAGAAGTATTTCTGGAGGAGAGTTTATAGCAATAAATACATATAGGAAATTAGATAACTTTACACCTCAGGGAATCAGAAAAAGAACAAAGTAAGCCCAGGGTTAACAGAAGGAAGGGATGTGATTCTGTGCTCTCTGTTCTGCTATGGTCACCCTACACTCTCCTTCAATTCTTCAACCCAATAAGACTATCTTCATTTAAGGCTCCCCCCAACTTTAGTATGATGCCCACTAAAACCTACCCTTATGCAAAACAAAAGTAAACCTGATGACTTACTTAGTGTATTTGCCCTCTTCCAAATTACAGCTGCCCTCCAGTATCTGCTAGCTTTTTGGTCACTCTCCAATGCCTTCGGGAAGTTGTTTTTTAATACTTTGTCCAGATATAGTTGTCTGTGGAAGGCTGGTATGACAGGAGCTGTGACCATTATCAGAAGGCTAGTGAAAGCTGAGGCAGAAGGTAGAGGAGTACAGACCATTCCCATAAAACTACAGATATCACCTCTACAAGCCCTCACTCAGCTCTTGGGTTTGAACTTATATGAATGGCTTTGGGGATGATGAGATAAAAAGCAGTGAGATCACCCAAAGCAGATTGAAGAAAGGTTTAATGTCCAAGATGCTGATAACTATATTAACATCCATTCAGGCAGCAAAAATTACCCAAAACTCAGTGGCTTAAAACAGCAATAAAAATTTCTTTTCCGTCACAATGAATAAAGGTCAGAGATTTGGGAGCAGCTTAGCTGGCCAGCTATAACTAGTTGCCTCTCATGGTGTTGCAGTCAGATGCTGTCCAGGGCTTCAGCCATCTGAAGGTTTGACTGGTGCTGGAGTATCCACTTTAATGGGTGACCCTTCACAAGACTGACAAGTTGGTCACAATGGTCAGAAAACACCTCTGTTCTTCCCCACATGGGCCTCTCTACAGAGTTGAATGAATTTTCTTATAATGTGGTGGTTGATTTCTTCCAGTGGAAGTGGTCTGAGAGAGCAAAGTGGAAGTGACATCTTTTTATTACCTAGCCTCAGAAAACACAGTGTTACTTCCACAGTATCCTGTTGGTCACACAAGTAAGCTCTATTCAGTGTGTGAGGGCTGCCCTTTTACCCCACCCTGTAGTGGCCCAGACTTCCTGCAGCCCAGGCTAAATCCACATCTTTGGGAAGTTGGGGGTGGTTCATTTGGGGACCTGCGTGTCCAAATTTGAGGCATCTTGCTCTTGAGTTCACACACTTTACAAATCTTAATATTAAATTTAAAGTTCTAAAACATTTTGTTTACACAGTTGTTTCTCCCAGTAGTCCACAATTTGCTGACAGGCAAGAATATTATTTTGTGTCCCTAGAGCTGCCCACTACCTGCCACTGTAGAAATGTGCCCCCTGGACTTGTAACACTCTGATAGCTCCTGGTTCTTAATAAAAAGTAAAAATAAAAAAAAGATAGGCATAGTGTAGTAGCTAATGCAGATAGCTTTGGTCAACATGTATTTAATCTTTTCTATCATGCAGATGATGAGAGATTTAACAAATTACATTTCCCAGAATTCCTTGAAACTACAGTTGTGTTGTGCTCTGGCTAGTGTAGCTCAGTGGATTGAGTGTGGGCTGTGAACCAAACAGTCGCTGGTTCAATTCCCAGTCAGGGCACACACATGGGTTGCAGGGCCAGGTTCCCAGTGGTGGGCGCATGAGAGGCCACCGCACATTAATGTTTCTCTCCCTCTCTTTCTCCTTCCTTTCCCTGCCTCTAAAAATAAATAAATACAATCTTTAAAAATAAAAATAAATAACTTACAGCTTGAATCACACTAAAAAGAAAAAGAAACTACAGTTGGGTTGGGTTGTGGTAAATATGTGGTGGCAGGACAAAGGTGAGGGGGCTGGTTGGGGTATTGGGAAAATAGATCATATAATGACCCACAAGTTCCAGGATAACTCTGGAAATTGAGACATCTGTAATTGAACAACAATTAAAAGAGAAATATGGACAGTAATAAGGCTGATAAATTGAAAGTATAGAGGGAAGATCCAATGATCCTAATGTTGTTGAAGAATGAGTATAAACAATATAAAGATAGGAAGCATTTAGAAGATAGGAGGTAACAGTCAGAGAATGGAAGAAAACATCATTGGAATTGTGATGTTAGGAAGTTGAATCGGTTGTCCACATGGATTATGGAACCTCCTGGCAAGAAGGGATGAATAAAATTCAAGTTTCAAGGGCTTATGTAAGTATGGAGGAGGAGGTAGCTGAACGTAGATAGATAATTTTAAGAGTAGGGTGGCAAAGAGTGAGGGTAGGTGGCAGGGATCTCAGGGAGAGTATTTTGCTTAGATTAGAAAAGAATTGATTGAAAGGAGTAGTGGGGAATTAGGATGATATTGACACTTGTCAGCCAAGAGATACTGGAGTATGCATGGAAGAAAGCACAATATCTTCTATGAAAAATAATGCAAGAGAGAATCAGGTTTTACTTGGAATTGTCTTGAAAAGATACCAAAGATGCAGAAGGGTTAATTTACTGTGAAATGTGTGTATATGTAACAGTGGTCCATAAAATATCACAAAAAATTTGGGAGGAAGGTTTCATCTGGGGTACACAGAGAATACTATGAGAATGAGAAGACAACAGTAGATTGAGGAGGGGATTGGCAAGACATTTCATGCTTACACTTGGAAGATCATAGAAATAATAAGCATGGATGAACTTGACACACTTTGAGTTTCCAATTTTCAGAATACAATTGTTTTGGTGCCTGAAATGATCCTCATGGTGATTTCTCTGTAATTCATCCTAGACTCCAAGGCAGGAAGATCCACATCCAGACCTGCACCATAGCCAGAACGGATGCCATGGTGGAGTTGGACCTGGCTGTTCCTGCCTTGAGGTCCAGAAGAGGTTACACAAAGCTCATCATGAATTCTAAAAACAGGTGTCAGGATTCTCTAGAGAGTAGTTGGTTATGTGTGCAAGAAAGGAAAACTTAAAAGGAAACCTGAGACATCTTGCTGTTGTCAGAGGTAGGAATGCTTTCAGAGGTAACCAAGGTAATATTTTTAAAAAGTGAAGATAAAGAAACTCTGTAAATTGATAATAAAACACAAATTTTAAAAAATGAACAAAGGATCTGATCAGACAGTTCACAAAGAATACATATGAATTGACAGTAAGCATAAGAAAAAGGGTCAATATCTTCATCGAGGGCATAGAAAATGAAAACCATAATAAAATACCACTTGAGTAGTTAAAATCAAAATGACTGATAATGTTAAGTATTGACAGGAGGTGAAACAATTGGAACTCTCATGAACTGCTGGTAGGAGTGTCAAATGGTAAAACTATTTTTGGAGACTAGTAGCTTCTTATAATGAACGTTAAACATACCAACTTCACTAATACCCAACAGGTCCATTCCTAGGTATTTATTCAAAAGAAAACAAAATGCATATACACAAAAAAGGCTTGCAGCTTTATTCATTGGGAATCCTACTATAAATGGCTCAGGAGACTATAAACTGGCATGAAAGAATACTAATCTTACTAGTCGTAAGTAAAAATGAACAAACTACTGATATCTACAACATATAGAAGAAATTAAAAATCATTATTCTGAAAGAAAAACACTAGACTCAAATTAATACGTATTGCATTATTCCCTTTATATGAAAATTGTGAATAGGCAAAACCAGTTTGTAGTGACAGAAATTAGCACAACAGTGGTATCTGTTGGGAGAAAATGATTGGAAAGGGGCACAAGGGAAATGTGGGGTTTAGAAATGTTCTATCCTGGATGTAGGTTACATGGCTGTATACATTTTTCTCAAAGCACATTTAACTGTTCACTTTAAACAGGTGTATTTTAAAATGCTTAAAAAATAAAAGAATAAATTAGCTTGGAAAAAAAGCTAATAAAGCCCCAGTGCTGACAATTTGAGCATCAAAAATATGATAATGATTAATGTCAACTGGAACAATAACTCCATTAAGATTTAAAGTGGTAAAAAAAACAGAAAATATGTTTTCAAAAGGCTTATAATGATGTGAATTAATCACAAAATGCAATTGTGAGCCTCAGGGTATAGATGACTACCCACCAAGAAAGAAACAGAGACTAAGAAAATAGATATTTATGCCGTGGCCCATCATCAGAAACACCCAGATAGGATGATATTAAATTAGACTCAGTGTGTACATTGTGGGGAAATTGAGTTAATAGAACACTGCATAATTGGAGGTGATTTTTCAAGGACCTGGTATTGACTCTGCTGCCTTCCCACAGATGAAGACATGGTCTTGATGATCTTGATTCAAAGGTGGGAAGAGACAGGAATTCCACTTCAGTTAACAGCAGTGTAACTCATATCATACTAACCCTCCTGCTGATAATTATGACTCTGGAAACTATAGAAAAATTAGTTGTTCAAATATTTTGGAACTCAACTAAAAGCAGGCAAAGACTAGAGGAGATAGGACTCTGAAAGAATGAAAGCACATTAGATGAGATCCACATTTAGTTGGCTTGTCGTCTGAAGCCTTCCTCCACAATAGGGGAAAAACAGTCTCTTCAATAAATGGTGTTGAGAAAACTGGACAGCATACGCAAAAGAATGAATCTGGATGACTATTTTATACCATACTTGAAAATCAACTCAATGTAAAAAACAACTTGAATGTAAGACCTGACACCCTAAAATCCTTGAAGAAAACACAAGGGGTAAGCTCCTTGACATTGGTCTTGGTGATGATTTTTTTTTATCTGTCTCCAAAAGCAAAGATAACAAAAGCAAAAATAAACAAGTATAAGTGCACTGAACTAAAAAGTTCTGCACAGCAATGGAAATCATAAAAAAATGAAAAGGCAGCTTACTGAATGGGAGAATCTATTTGCAAGTCGTATAGCTGATAAGGCATTAATACTCAAAATATATAAAGAATTCATACAACTCAATCATAAAACAAACAATCTAATTTAAAAAAATGGGAAGATCTGAATAGTCATTTTTCCAAAGACACACATGAAAAGATATTTGACATGAGTAATCATTAGGGAAATGCAAATACAAACCACGATGAGATATTACCTCAAATCTGTTAGAATGGCTATTATCAAAAAGGCAAGAAATAACAAGTGTTGGTTAGGATGAGAAGAAAAGGGAACTCTTAGAGAGTGTTGGTGGGAAAGTAAGTTGGTGCAGCTACTACACAAAACAGTGGGGAGGTTCCTCAAAAAATTAAAAATAGACCTACCATATTATTCAACAATCCCATTCCTGGGTATTTATCTGAAGAAAACAAAAATACTAAATTGAAGAGTTATATGCTCACTGAAGCATTATTTATAACACACAAGACATGAAAACAACCTGAATGTCCACTGATGGATGAATGGATAAAGAAAATATGGCATTCAGCCCTGGCTGGTGTAGCTCAGTGGATTGAGTGCGGGCCTGCGAACCAAAGGATCACGGTTCGATTCCCAGTCCGTGCACATGCCTGGGTTGTAGACCAGTTCCCAGCAGGGGATGCACAAGGGGCAACCATATATTGATATTTCTCTCCCCCTCTCCTTCCCTTCCCCTCTAAAGATAATTAAGTAAAATCTTTAAAAAAAAGAAAATATGGCATTTATATACAATGGAAAATTATTTAGCCATCAAAAAAAAACGCAATCTTTCCATTTGCAACCACATGAATGGAAGTTAAGGACATTATACGAAGTGATATAAGTCAGACAGAGAAAGACAATGCACCAATCCAAAAGAACCTATCCACCCCAATGTTCATAGCAGCACAATTTACAATAGCCAAGTGCTGGAAGCAACCTAGGTGCCCATCAGTAAATGAATGGATCAAAAAACTATGGTACATTTACACAATGGAATTCTATGCAGCACAAAGAAAAAAGGAGCTCCTACTCTACGTGACAGCATGGATGGAAATGGAAAGCATTATGCCAAGTGAAATAAGCCAGGTGGTGAACGACAAATACCATATGATCTCACCTTTAACAGGAATCTAAGCAACAAAACAGACAAGCAGGCAAAATATAACCAAAGACATTGAAATAGAAAACAGGATGACAGTAACCAGAGGGGAAAGGGAGGGAATTTCAGGGGAAAAGGGGAAGGGGTCACAGGAACAAATATAAAGGACACATGGACAAAAACTAAGGGGGTGGAAATGGGAGGGAGGTGGGGAGCACTGGGGGGCGTGGAATGGGATGGGAGTAAAAGACAGAAAACTGTACTTGATTTAAAAAAATAAAATAACATAAATATTATGTGATCTTACTTATATGTGGAATCTAAAAAAAAATCAGATACAGCCCTGGCTGGTGTAGCTCAGTGGATTGAGCATGGGCCTGTGAACCAAAGGGATGCCAGTTGGATTCCCAGTCAGGGCACACGACTGTGTTGTGGGCCACGTGCATGAGAGGCAACCACACATTGATGTTTCTCTCCCTCTTTTTCTCGCTCTCTTCCCTTCTCTAAAAATAAATAAATAAAATCTTTTAAAAAATAAAAAATAAAATAAATAAAATAAAAAGAAGCTCCAAAAACAACAAAACAGAAAAACCAAGCTCTCGAATAGAACAGATGATTGGTCGCCAGAGATGAGGGGTCGGTGTGAGTGGAAAAGGTAAAGTTTGCAACTATGTATAGTGATGGATGTTAACTAGACTTATTGTGGTGATCGTTCATAATATTTCCACATATCAACTCATTATGTTGTATAACTGAAATTAATGTTATATGTCAACTATACCTTGATAAAAAGAAATTAAAACTGAGAAAAAATTTAATATTATATTTAAATTCATTTAGAACAAATTCATGTTAAAACAGATGACATATTTTTAGAAAAACTAAATACGCTTCTCAAAACAAAACAAATGAGATGTGTGACATTATTTTATATTACTGCAAGTATCTTCAAAATTTGCCATAAAGCATACAGCTAGATTCTCATGTATGCTTTTCCATTCAGTCTGTTGCAATATTGGTATGTTGCATTGGCTGAAATATAGGAAGAAAATCTGGCTTCATTAAGATATATATTTGGAAAAAAGGAGAGTATTTTAATGACTATTTAGATAACTCTGGATATTTTTCTTTGAAATTTCACCAAAACTCAATATGGAAAACTTTTGTATTCCATTGTATTAAAATTGATTGGCTTATCTTGTACTTTTTAATTTAAATTATTTTATTGTTGTTCAATTACAGTTGTTTGTATTTTCCCCCC
>PVKM010001916.1:0-70985 GCA_004027735.1 Carollia perspicillata
TTTCATAGTTCAATAGCTCATTTTTTTCCATTAAATTCATTGAGGTGACAGTCAATAAGATTATATATGCTTTAAGTATAAATTTCTATTACACATGATCTATGTACTGCATTGTGAGCCCACCATCCAAAGTCAAATTCTTCCCTGTCACCATATATCTGACCACCTTTGCTATCCCCCCCATCCCTCTGGAAACCACGATACTGTTGTCTGTCTTCTGAGCATGAAGGAGACATATTTTTTAGCTTGCTGGTGGGAGTATAAATTGATAATATTTTGTGCAGGTAGTTAGTCACATGTACCTTAGCCATAGAAGTATATATCCTTTGGAAGAATCCTGGTTTAAGTAATTATTTCATGAAAATTAAGAAATGTATAAAATCTTTATAATTGTTTTGTCCATTTTTATGTTACTATTTTCATGACAAATTTAAAACAATATACCTTTATAACAAAAGTGAGTTAGAAATATTAAAGTCAAAGAAAAATAATTGATGATGTTAATTATATGAAAATAGACTTCAAAAAACTATGTTTGACACATTTCCAAATAAGCTTAAAGTAAAAGGTTTTATTGAATATCATTAAATCAGAAAAAAATATATAAACCATAGAGTGATAGAATGGATACAAGTCCTTGAAGAGCCAGGCCCAGGGACTCTGCCCCTTGGAGTGTGGTCTGTGAACTTCCTGAATCAGTTTCACATAGGAGGCTAGTTCAGAGCCCCATCACTGATTCTTCATTCACTTTAAAAAATCTTTGTTTTATCTCATTGATGCAACTGCCTTCAGGCACTCCTGTATTAGCTGCTGCGATACTATTAAACAATTGTATTGCCTACGGAGTTGGGCTCACTTCTAAAATCTGTCAAGAAATCCACTTTAAACACATGCTACATCCAGGTATGAATGTCTGATCTCTTGGCTCCAGAGATTTGTTCAGTTTTATTCTGAGTAAAAACATTTTCCGTTTTTTGCAGGAATTGTTGAAAACCTATTCTTATTCAACAGCTATAGTGGGGGGATCTTAGAAGACTGCAAAGAAAAAAAGAAAACCACTATCTTATACAAGTCATACTGAGTTATTTAATTTCTGGAAGAACATATTAAGATAATAAGCAAAATTTGCAATTAAATTATTCATACACAAAATTTCCAAATGTAATAGTGTTTGCATAAAATTATATTAGAAATCACTTTCATTACTTGCATGATTTTTTGGTATGCTATTTAAACTCTTTGTGGCTAAATTTCCTCAACCATAAAATAAGAATAATAATAGTACTTACTTAAAAGGTGGTTTTGAATTTTAAATGAGTTAATATATTGAAATATAGTCAAAGTGTTCAAAACAGTGTATGCACATAGTAGTTAATAGTTAAAGTTATTATTGTCATCATATAAGTAACAAATAGTGCAATGATATATACATCACTGATATATCATTCAGTTGTTAAAAATGTTAATCAAAATAATATGAAATGCATTAAAACAGGAAACAATATTATGATAACCTATCTATTGTTATATATAACCCCAACTGTACATAGATTTAATAAATTAGAATGGAATATAGCACATGATCTTTTTCATCTCTGTTATATATAAAATGTAGAAATATACTTTTTGTAATTCATGTTTTACTTAGAGAATGCATTGCTCTTGTAAAACACTACTAACAAAAGTAGAATACTTGTGTGGCATCAGACTGCCTAAGCAAGACAAATCTATACTGCTAATTAATATTTCCCACACTGCTTCAAATTTTCTTGAATGCCACTATCTAGAAAACAACCAGCCCAGTGGTAACTAAGTTACACTAAACCTTAAAAGCAAAGAGTCACTGAAATAGGCTAACTGGTGATAACCATGGTCAAGGCCATCTCAGTTATCTTGCCTGAGCTTCAACATACATGGCGGCAAAATCTGAACAGTGTTAAATCTGTGCTATGTGGTGTGGTATTTCAGAAGTGTCACTTGAAGGCATACACAACATCTAATTGCACAAGCACGTAACCACCAGGCTGTCAGGGAACTCGTACCCATGATCCTGAAATGGGACTCACCGCCTATGTCCACATCTTCCCACTATGACACCAGGGAAGCAAAGCAGCAGATGTATGTTCAGCCACAGAGAAAGAAACCCTCAAATAAGACAGAAAGACAAATGCGCTGATATTATGCATCAAATAATGGGCACAACCAGGAAATCATGAACTATAGGGGCAGACATTAAAGGTGGTTCACTGAATCAGAACCTGAGCAGAGAAAAGTTGTCAGGTTTTGTGATCAGTTGATGTTGCTAATCAGCCAGGAGAAATGTGTTAAAAAACTGATTATAAAAGATTATTGTTTAGCTTCTTGTTTAAAATTAAAATAGGTGTATGTATGTGATATATTTTACAGAATATTGAGTAGATAAATATTGGGAGTATACCAAATGCTCTGTTGAATTTACCAAGAGGCAAAAGGTCTATCAAAAATTGCAGGATTTGAGAATAAGACTGACCACACATAATAGAGACATCAATGCATTGGAACTATATTGGAGAGAAGAATTTTGATGTTTGCATAAAAATAGCACATATTAAACCAACGAAATCTTTTTCATGCAGACCATCAGAATGACTACATTTTTATAAAAATGTCATCTTTTTAAAAAAAATTGCATAATTGTCAGTGTACCATTTTTTAAAAAAGTTTTCTCCTTTAGAGAATAGTTGTCATTATATAAACTATATTATAAATAAACCATAAATTATTGAGTATGCAGTATAAAGTTTATTTAATAAATACCTCTTATTAATAATTTTCCCAGTCTGGATAACTTTAAAAGACAAAATAGCTATTAGCTTGGAAACAAGTGACATGAAATGACATCAGACAAATCTAGGTTAAAATTTTGATTCCAAAGCTACTCGTGATAGGATATATAGCGTCTGTGATCTTTTTAAGCCTTACTTAGCTTCATCAACAATAATATTTAACTCATATATTTGTTAGTATAAAATAATTTATGGAATCTGTCTGTTACAATGACTGTCACAAGGTAGTATCCATAACCAATGACAGTTCTTATATTATATGTTTGAAATCTTAAACAATATTAAAAAGCAAAAATGGGCTCATCTTAATTACACGTCTGCTGGTTAGTCCATAGTGAGCCAGGACTGAGAAATTTAAACGTGCAAGTAATCATTTGCAAAAGATAAGGAATGTAACTGCATTGAAAAGTCAGGCATTAATAGTTAGTTTCTTTTTTCATTTTCCAAATGTCTAATTCAAGAAACATAGCCTGTAAGATACACATACATTCTTGAGAGCTTGTGTAGTTTCAGCTGACAAATGTTGCTTTTTCTATATAGAGTTTGTTCAAGACTGTTCTTTGTATTTTTTTTTTTGTGCCGATTGCCTGTGGGGCCCTTGAAAATTAGTGAGATTTTATGACTTAAGTGTTGGGTGTGAGGATTAAAAGGACATGCATATAAGAGACATCCACTCACTTAAAATAACTAATCTTTTGATTTTCATACCTTTGCCCTCAGAGTAATTGTGTTGTTTCTTAATTTATTTTTTAGATTCCTTTGTCACTGGCACAAATTGAAGGCATAAAGTTTTCAATAACAGCATTTTTAGAACATGTACATCTTTAAATCTTAACATGGTCCTGAGAAAATAGTCTATAAAAGAGGAGAAATTCTTAAAAGTTCTGTTAGTGTTTAAAAAAACCGTACATTTTCTGTTCAACTTCAGCTTCTCTTAAAGAAGCTTTCATTTCATTTCTTTTTTTTTTCTTCCTTCTTAGACGAGTGCCTGCAATCTTAAACCATGAATCCAGTAATAGTTTTGTAAATGATTCACTATTGCATTCATACCACTAGCCTTGAACAGATGTCAGAAAGTAAAGATTGGCTGCTTCTAGATCTAGCTGCTGCTGCCAAGTCTCGCGAGCTTTGTCAGTAACAGTTGATTGTAATGTCAGTGCAGTCCAATTTACAGGCTGGAGCAGCAGCTGCATACTGCATTTCCCTGAAGTAATAATACATGATTTCCACCCCTGGCAAACTTTATCATCTTGTTGCAGTGAGTCGGGTAAGTTGCTCTGAATTTGCATCTTTGTGCAGCAACGCAAGTTACTGTGAAGCTCATTCTGTAGGAGATTGTGATACCTTCATGTGTTTGTTGTGCCCCTTTGGTGCACTGTGGGGGACAGTCATAGAGAGAAGGTCAGATGAAACAAGTGAGCAGATATATGCATGAAATTTTCCTATTGTTCAGGGGACACAGATTGAGTCCATTTAACTGCAGAGGGAATAATAAATTCGTTCAACTTTGTATAAAGGATCGTAGCACTTGTAGAATCACTATTATGTTATATTTTTAGTACACTTCCTAAGTGCAAAGATTTTACGCTGTTTTTCCCTTAAATGAAATGTTTAATGAATTTATCCTTAAAAGAGTAACAAAAGTGGTCTTTCACCAGTTTTACTCTATTTTTCTAAGTTGTATGAAAAGAATAATTCCCTTGTTGTCTGGCATGATAGCGTACTTTTCTTAATCAACATTTTTGCATCTGAAACTTTAATAGTATCAATAGGCAAAGGAAAATCTAAGTTTCTTATATCTAAAAGGAAAATCTATTTCCTAATTTGGTTTACAAACTTTTGTCGCATTTTCTCTGGAGTCCTCTTTTAATATGTATGTAAATTGTATCATACTATTTTATATTTATTGTGATTTTTATTATAGCCTATGAGCAAATATAGACTTTTGTCTGTAGTCTAGTTTTGTAAACCTATCTTTATTTTGATGATACCAGTTCTTGTTTGACTAGAAAATTAGGTATTGAGTAAAACGCTTATTAAAAGTAAAGTAAATGTGAGCAAAATTATTTCATTTTTAGTGATTTCTATTTGTATTTTTTAATTTTTAGAGTATGCCTTCCAGATTTTTATGAATATATTGCCTGGCAATAAGCTCAATTAGGAGGTGATATCAATAGTCTGTGTAATGCTTTTCATAATATAAGCTATTTTGTAGTTATGACAGATATATTTGATCTGTATAGATCAAATTTGATCTGTATAGACTTTTTAAAAGGAATGAGGATGAGCTTTCAGAGACTGGCTTTATCCTTTAATGGAAAATATTTAGAATTCTGTTAATTTTAAGTAACATGGCCTTTTGGATGCCAAATAAAATTTCTAATTTGATTTGTAAAGTTTTGCTTTATTTACCTAGACTTGTTATTATTGTTTGTTTATAATGTCTTGCTCTTTCATTCTAAGAAAATATATGGAATCTACTCCACATTTCGGTTTTTAAATATCTTTTAAGTGACATCTTATTAACAATTTTGTTCATGTTTTGATTTATTTCTCAGTAATAATTAATAAAACATTTAAATTGTATGTTGTCTTATTTTCGTGCCTTTCTAGCAAAATGTGCTCATTCTCATAAAAACTGTCCCAAATGTTAGAGAATTATAATTGAATAACTGTGAACCTAAAAACAAATTCAACTTTTAAAGGAGATCCAAGATATCTCTCTAATATAAATGTTCAAAGTATTCACACACTAAAAAGTTTGTGAATGTTTTTCCTGATTGAGGACAGATACAGATCTTAGGTTTCTCATACCTAATATAGTGTCTTCTATCTGCACACATCCTTTTGTTGCCTAATGGGTATCTGAAGGGTCCGTGAAAGACAGTGCTATAGTCTACTTATAAACAGACTTCCTCACTTCCCCACTTCATTTTGCTTGCAACAAACAAGATTTTAAGGTTTAGTATAATAGCACAGCTGTTTTAATTCAACCAAATTCATTTTAGCAGTGCTTGTGTTAGATCATATTATCCGTGCAGCACTTCCCCACAATTTTAAGAGCCATTATTTATGTATAAAAGCATATTTTATTATAACTATTTAAAATATAGGAAAATGACTCCATATTCAGAGAAAAGTATTATCAATATTTACTTGACCATTCTTTAAGAAGTTCTTAGATGCACAATTGTTTAGAAATTTGGCTGATATCCAATTATGGAAAACATATGGCAAAAATATAGCTCTGTATATCAATCATTTTCTTATACCCTTATCTCGTACTGTTAACTACTAATTGGTCAAGAAACTTTGATACTACTTAAAAAGTTGTATTTGAAAGCAAAATGTAGCAAATGATTTTACCTTCTTTATTCTGTAAGTTATATTTTTAAAAGTGTAGCATGTTTTCTAAAAATTTCCAGTTGAGTTTCATGTCCTGGAGCATCCTATGAACTTTGAACACTGTAGTGTTCATTATCTTTCAGGTTTCCCCTCTTACTCTCATCATTCACTTCTTTTTGTCATCCTAAACAATAACTGCAGCCTTTCTCTCGAATACGAAGCATTATGAAAGTAAGTTAATTGAGCTAAATTCAGATACTTAGTTGTACATTGCATGAAAATTCACTGTATTTGTTTACGATCAACATGTGCTCTCTGTGTTTAAAGTGTTTATTTAATGTGATAGTAGTCAATTTGTACCAGAATTTATAATAGAAAAAAATAAAGTTTTGCTTAATATTTTAATTATTAATAAAGATTTAGAGACATAGACCTTTTCGTAGCTACCTTTAGTTATTTCTCCTTACACTATTTGATCATGTGATGGCATATATTAAAAATATAAACATCTCTTAAGGATAAAACTGCAGAGCAACAGATTAGGTTTGAGAATGACAAGTTAATAAATGGACAAAATAATGCTCATTTAAATAAAGCAATGCAGCTAAGTAAAAAATGTTAGGCTACACTAACAATGAGTGTGTGAACAGATGCATGTTTTAGTATTAGAGTTTATATTTAATAATGTAGTAGGTAGCACTTTCCAGCAGGTAGCATGAAGGTGAGTTGGAATTATATGTCATTCTTCTAATGAATACATGCTTAGAATTATTTTTAATGTTACTAATTACATTATTTACATGGTGATTACTCATATATGTCATTGTTGAAAGAGAAAGATTATTATTCATATAAATCATACTATATATAAGATCTGCTCAGCACAACCTATAAATAAAAACATACAAGAAGCAATTATGTAAGTCAAAGGAAGTGGCATGAGAATGATATTATAACCTTTTAGTTGATATAGTAAACATTTTTTAACAAATGCAATAAAAAGTTTACATTTATTAATTACATAGAAAAACAAAATATTTTTGTAATAATGAATAAATTGTATAAAAATAATAGAAAATTAATTATCAGACCAAAAATTATTGGGATTTTATTTATGGTTTTTAAACACAACAAATATTTATATAAAACCAAGAAAAAATCCAACAATCCTTACATTAGACACAGAAGAACATTGATTGAGGTAGGCTGAAGAGAGCAATGTGTCCCACCAGTGATACTGTGATTAATCTGTTGAAACACAGTTCAAAGTAAACCAGCTTTGTGTTTTAATTCCTTTTCCTTTCCAAAGCATATTTTTAAAAAGGGAAAAAAATTGCATCACAGTGCTTTGTTTTACTCCAAATGCCCATCTCCATTTAATTAAAAGAAAGGGCTAAGGAATTATGAGAAGGGAAAAAAAATAAAACTCTATTAACAGTGCCTCTAAAACTCTGAAACTTTCAGAAGTATAAAATTTTCTTAGTAAGTGTCAAGTCTATTATTATTTATGATATAAATATTCCATTTAATATAGTTATAATGCCTAAATATTACTACAGTATAAAAAGTGTTAAAATATTTATGTTTCAATAAAATATTTTATTGATCTTGGCACAAATTCAATTGTATCAAAATGAAGGACATTAAAAATAACAATCATTTAATTTAAAATATATATATATATAAATCATCCTTATCTGGTGTGGTTCAGTGGATTGAGTGTCAGCCTATAAATCAAAGGTTCACTAGCTCAATTCCCAGTCAGGGCACATGACTGGGTGGCAGGCCAGGTCCCTGGCGGGGGACATGCTAGAGGCAAGCACGTATTGATGTTTCTCTACTTCTCTTTCTCCCCCTTCCCCTCTCTAAAACAAATAAATGAAATATTTAAAAATATAAAAATCATATAAATATAATATGGATTTATGTGTATGTATATATTGAGAGAGATTAGACATAGAGTAGATACATAGATATAGACATAGTCATAGGTATCAACAAAGGTAGAGACACAGGTAGAAATAGAGGTAGAAATATATCCATAAGTACTTGGCACTGAACAAAATATACTCAATAGGTTATTCAGATGTTTTTGGATAATCAAAAGTACTTGTTCATCATTAGCTGTCTTATGAGCAGTGATGAATTAGGCTAATTTAAAATATGAGTATCTTATATCTAAGATGGTTATAAAGATAGGACCTTATATCTGCCTTCTAACACAATCTAAAAAATAAGGATAATAACTAATTATAATACAAATTAATAATGCTCAGAGAATTAGCTTCTTGGACACATTAGTTGGATTTATAATTATAGTATCAAAAAGTATTAAAGAGAATAGTTTGTATGTTTGTGGACCTTTATTACTATTATATGGATGAGTTTGTTGATTGTATTTGACAATTTGAGTTAGGTTTTCTTTCAGTTATATAAATGTGTAAGTTCTTTAAAATGATATTTGGATTACATTTTTCTTCCCTCTTTGTCTCAGAAAGTTTCTGAATCTGACTTTTAATTATATTATTTTAATATCTTGAGAGTTCACCATGAATATTTAATAAAGATTTGATCTCCTCAAATGGTCTTTTCATGTCTTCAAATAAATATTATTTAATAAAATGCTGAACAGTTATAATTGTGTTGGTCTCAAAGATTACTTAATCTTTCCCCACTTTTTGTAGTAATTTCTCAACTATAGCCTTTTTCTTAACTACCAAAATACAAATTAACCTGTGCCCATGGTCCCTTCTGTGGTCCTTTTTACCTAAAGGTTTCTTCCTTTATGCAATCCCAGTGTATAGTCAGAAGAGATTTTGGACAATCTGTTCATTGCATGTTAAATGGAAATAATACAGTAAATTGCCTTTTATTCTTTACATTATGAAAACTAATCTGTTAACACTGTAAGAGCTACAGGAAAAATTGGAAAGGTAGGGCTGTAGATATATACCAGATAATTTCTCTGAAATTTGATAAATTAAAAAATCATGTAGTCTTCTTTAGCTGAATTACAATGTTAATGGAGAGAACCAGTGGCTGATAATATATGGGAGGAGATATTGACTTAGAAGTAATTTTACATTCAGGGATTATTCACTGCATATATGTACATTAGTTAATTATTAAATTATGTGTGGCTAGTGAGGTCAAATGTGTTAATTAGCATGGTCAGATTTACTTATATTTGGACAGTTATGAAAAAGATAAAGTTGATAAATTACTAGAAAAAGCAGGAGAAGCAAAAGTTCTTTGAGATTGCATAAAGGAATAAACCATTAAGCAAAAAGAACCACAGAAGGGACCATGGAAACAGGAAAAGACAATAATAGACTAAGAATCCTTAAATGTTCTTAACCTACCTCACAGTTTTGTCAAGAGCCAGCCGGCCATGATTAGAACTGGAAATATTTCAGAGACTGCATGAGCTTCTATTCCCTCCTCTAAACAAGGTAGAAGTTACACCTGTAATAAATAGACTACAACTTAATACCACTTGTGGTGGTGTAGTGTATGCTAAGAAGTATACAAACTAGTACATGCTTGAGAAAAACTTCCTATACAAGGGAGAGACCCACAAATCCTGGAATTTATTTGTTAAAAAATTGTGTATTTTTTTCTTACATGTTTAAACTTCAATCACCTTCAAAGTACTCTCCATTTGATACAATACAGCTATTAAGATATTTTTCCACTGCTCAAAACCACTTTTGAACTCATCCATTTTAATGCCTTTTAGTGCTTCTGCAGTTTTTTGTTTGTTTGTTTGTTTGTTTGTTTGCTTGTTTGTTCTCTTCCACTTCAGCAAAATGTTTCCCTCTGAGGACTTTTTTTCATTCCAGGAAACGAACAAAAAAATATTGCTTGGGGAAGGTGGGGCATGTGGTTCATGCCATTTTGGTCAAAAACTGCTGAACACTCAGCATGGTGTGGCAGGTGCACTTATAAATCACCCATTATGAAGTGGGCGAACACATTTGAAGAGTCTTCAGAAAAGTTCTTCAAAGCGAAGTGCAGCTTGGCTTCACAACACCAGCTCGTACACTGATAGAGATGATTTCCTAGAACACTCACATAGCAGGGGCAGCCTGTACTACAAGGGGCCTGCCGTCCAGAAAATAGTTCCAGTTTATTTGGGTCCACATCATATAAAATACTAAGTCTTCCTTATAGAGGTTTAACAATAAATTTTGCCAAAGGGAAATAGTTTCTGCCTTTTCATTCCACTTACTTGTTTTTGAAATTGAAAACTAAAATATCTCCAACTCTTTTCCACTTTTTTAATAAAACCTTTGTAGTGGTTGCATATTTATTAGTTTTCATCATTTGTAAGATAAATTAGAGCGGCTATATATTAGTTAGTTATCATCAGTAAAATATAATGCCAGATGCATGAGGCTGTTAAAACTTGCTACTTACCTCTCTTTCAGAAGCCAGTATGCACAGCAAGGGTGTAATCATAAACATCCGATTTCTTTTGCCGTTTCTTCTGCTCTGGGTGCTCATTGGGGAATCACACTCTGAAGAAGATATCATCATTACAACCAAGAACGGTAAAGTCAGAGGGATAAACTTGTCAGTTCTTGGTGGCACAGTGACAGCCTTTCTTGGAATTCCCTATGCACAGCCACCTCTTGGTAGACTTCGGTTCAGAAAGCCACAATCCTTGACCAAGTGGTCTGATATTTGGAATGCCACAAAATATTCAAATTCTTGCTATCAGAACACAGATCAAAGTTTTCCAGGCTTTATTGGATCAGAAATGTGGAATCCAAATACTGACCTCAGTGAAGACTGCTTGTACCTGAATGTGTGGATTCCAGTACCTAAGCCCAAAAACGCGACGGTGATGGTGTGGATCTACGGTGGTGGTTTTCAAACTGGAACATCATCTTTGCCTGTTTATGATGGCAAGTTTCTGGCACGAGTTGAGAGAGTCATTGTCGTTTCAATGAATTATAGGGTGGGTGCCCTAGGATTTTTAGCTTTACCAGGAAATTCTGAGGCACCAGGGAACATGGGCTTGTTTGACCAACAGTTGGCACTTCAGTGGATCCAAAAGAACATAGCGGCTTTTGGTGGAAACCCTAAAAGTGTAACTCTCTTTGGAGAGAGTGCAGGAGCAGCTTCAGTGAGCCTTCACTTACTCTCCCCTAGAAGCCACCGACTGTTTACCAGAGCCATTCTGCAAAGTGGATCTTCTAATGCCCGTTGGGCAGTAAACTGTCTTGAGGAAGCTAGGAACAGAACGTTGACCTTAGCTACACTTATGGGTTGCTTTAGAGAAAATGAGACTGAGATAATCAAATGCCTCCAAAACAAAGACCCCCGGGAAATTCTTCTGAATGAAGTATTTATTGTTCCCTCCGATACACTCTTGCAAGTACCTTTTGGTCCCTTGGTGGACGGTGATTTTCTCACTGACATGCCAGACACACTACTTCAACTTGGGCAGTTTAAACAAACCCAGATCTTGGTGGGTGTTAATAGAGATGAAGGAACAGCATTTTTGGTCTATGGTTCTCCTGGTTTCAGCAAAGATAATGACAGTATCATAACTAGAAAAGAATTTCTAGAAGGTTTAAAAATATTTTTTCAAGGAGTGAGTGAATTTGGAAGGGAATCAATACTTTTCCATTACATGGACTTGTTAGATGATCCAAGAACTGAAAAATACCGCGAGGCCTTGGATGATGTTGTTGGGGATTACAACTTCATATGCCCTGCCTTAGAGTTCACCAAAAAGTTTGCCGATTTGGGAAACGATGCCTTTTTCTACTATTTTGAACACCAATCATCCAAACTCCCTTGGCCTGAATGGATGGGAGTGATGCATGGTTATGAAATTGAATTTGTCTTTGGCTTACCTCTGGAGAGAAGAGTAAATTACACAAAAGCTGAGGAAATTTTGAGTAGATCCACAATGAAACGTTGGGCAAATTTTGCAAAATATGGGTAAGTGCCATTTTTTGTAATTATTCTGGTTTTGTTTTGTTTTGTTTTGCTTAGCTTTACTTGGTGTCTGGTACAAACTTCATTAAAAGGGCAGAAACATTTTAAATATTTATTCCCTTTGTACTTTAGGCTGGTTTTGTTTTTTATTATGTAGTGGATTTCATTTCTTTGCATTGGTGTGTTTGAAAGAAACCGTCAACAAAATATTATGAAAGAATATTTTGTGATATCATTTCCAAAATACTGCATAACACTTTAGCAATGTAAGTTGGAGTTTGTATGAAAATAGATCTTTACCTTGAGAACTGAAATTACTGTGACTGTGCTTTTGAACCTGAAAGTTCTTAATGTTCACAGGTTTCAGAAAGAGTAGAAATTTACCTTCATTTTCTTAAGCAGAGGGCCACTGGTAACTGATACATGCAGAAACACACTGGCTCAGGGAACCAAAAGGCAACATAGTCATGGGGCTCATTCTTAGATTGCCCAATATACAGAGTTTGCCTTTTTTAATTTTTTTCCACTAACAGGTGTGCTCAGAACTTTCAGGTGACATGTCTTAGGAGCCACAAGACTCCTCATGTTTAGCTAAGCTGTTTTTCCAATTGAGGAGTCATATGGCTGATAATAAGTAAACAGAACTTTACAAAATAACATATTTTCCCTCATATGGTAAAAATAGTATAATATATCCTTGAGAGTCAGCTCTGGCTGGTGTGGCTCAGTGGACTGAGCATTGGCCTGTGAACTGGAAGGTCATGGGTTGGATTTCCAGTCAGGGCACATGCTTGGGTTGCAGGCCAGGTCCCCAGTTTTGGGTGCATGAGAGGTAACCGATCGATCTTGCACATGTTTCTCTCCCTCTCTTTCTCCTTCTAGTCCCCTCTCTCTAAAGATAAATATATAAAATCTTTAAAACAAGAGTCAGAAAAAATAATCTGCTTGAATATATATTTTAATTTGTATATTTTATATACACAATTGTGTATATAGAAAATAAGACTTTAAAAAATGCTTTTGAAAACCATAAATAAATTTTATACATTGGAATGACTTGTATCATTTAGAATAATAAAAAGTAGAAATTTGAGCATCACTTTTTAAAAGGAGTGCTTATGGAAAATTGCCAATTAATTGTTGCATTAATCTAATCAATCATACCACCTTGTATAATTGAAAAGAATGTTGATAATGATATTATTGCTTTCTGGTTTTCTTTTCCAACTCCCGCTTAAAAATTATTGTAATCCATGTTACTCTGTGTATCTTTTACAAAATGCTTTTTGTGATAAAATTCTTAAAAAATTTTGATACTAATTCACTGTGCATGAAGCTGAACTTCTTCCATCTGGTATTAAAAAGTCTCTCTAATCTTGCTGCCAATCATATTTCTCAACAAGACCTGGCTGCTGGTTAAGGCAGTTATGTCATGAGTATCAGAGATTTCAAGTTTTGCCTTGTTTTTGTTCTGTGGCCTGTTTAGGACAATTACTCTCTTCTTTTTAATAATATAAGTCTTGTTATTTTTAAGGTTCTCAACAACTAATGTTTCATCAAATGTATTTATAACTCTTAGAGTTTTAATTGCTTCAGACAACTTTTTTACTCTCACCGAAGTTATTGACTGTTCCTTGTCCTTACACTGTTTTTTTTGTGTTCTGAGCTTCCTCGACTAGACTAAACTTGCTTCTTGAAAGAAAAATTGTACTGGGGGGTGGTCTGGGAAGGGAGTAAAAGACAGAAAACTGTACTGAAAAACAATAAAAAAATATATATATATAAAAAAAAGAAAGAAAAATTGTGGTAATATCGGACACTCATTAAAGTAGTGACTTGGGTATATATACATGACAAAATATTTAGTTAATGATTGAATGAAAATCTGTAAAGGCTAGCATGACTAAAAATATAATATTTATAAAATACATGGATTATTATATTATTTGAAATGGTGCAACATCTGGTGCCTTTTTAACATCAATTAAATTTCTGCTTAAGAATTGTCTTATTTCTAGAGCTGAATTAGAATGACTTATATCTTATTCTGTTCTCTTCCTATATTCATATTAAATTGGTTAAATATATTTTTACTTCTTAAGATTCTAGAGATTATAAACAATTTAATGAGACATATTTCTTAAAATTATTGATGCCTATAATTTTAAAGGACTTCGTATTTTGCGTGTTGAAATGATTAAGAAATTCATGTTTTCTCATGTCACAATGGAGAACACTGAGAATCAGATGTGGTAAATGTCTTGTTTATGGCACTGGCTAGTGACAGATCAAACAATAGAATCTGTGATGCTTAATAGAACAGATTTTTTCATCTTAATCTATTTCTATGCTTAACATATGTTAAGGGTCAATAAATGAGGGTTGACACATTTTTATTATAATGATAAATACATAATAATAAGACTATAAACCAAAAGATTAAATTAAACTTTTTAAGTAGTTTAGTCATAACAAGACATCATTTTAGTTGGTGGGTTTCTGTAAAGTCAATAATTACACAGTTGAACAGAGATATTTCATATTTGTTAAGAGTTGACACTATGGCAAACACAATGTTAATCTTCTGACGTGCCTTATGCTTTTTCAAAGCAGACTTGTGAACAAATACAGAAGCTTAGAATAGTTAAGTAGGCTCCAATGGAAACAAAGTTGGTAAGGGTTAGGGTTGGAAACCTGACTCTGATTCTCAATCCAGGTAATAACATGTGGAGTTGTTTTTAAGTGTCACGATAGGGAATGTGGTTGCTTGTCGTAAATAAAGGCCTGGGAAGCTGCTGAACTCCCAAGTAAGCACAGGACAGCCCCCACTACAGAGAATTAGTCATTCCACATGTCGATAATAAGAATATTGAAGAATTGCAGATTTTCCAAGAAGAGACTTCCACATTTTCCAAAAAGATACATTAAGAAAGGTAAAAGTAGAACTAAAAGTTATAATTATCTTTCAGAAAAATTCAAGATTGTGGTTTATAAAATGTGTTAATAAATTTTTCTCCTTAAAAAATGTCAAGTGTATACTGTAGGTTTCATTGTGATTAGACTCAAAATAATGTTACATTTTTTTGTGATGTTTTTAGTTTGTCCTTGAGTTACTTAGTAGTCTGTTATTTAACTTCTGAATATTGGTAAAATTTTTAGATATCTTGTTATGGATTTCTAATTTAAACTGCTTCCAGTAGGGACCTATACTTTGTAAAATTTCCCCTTTGAAAGATATTGAGAATTATTTCATTACCCAATATATGATCAACATGAGTGATTATTTTTTGTGCTCTTGGAAAAAAAGTTCATTCTTCAGTTATTTGACATGGCATATTAGTGTGTTTTGTAAATAGCTCATTTGTGGTTGCTCAGGTCTTCTTTTTTTAATTTTAAAACTGATTATTTATTGAATTGTTTTGTCTGGAATTTTCTTTTCTTTTTCTTTTTTAAATTGTTATTCAAGTTCAATTGTCTCCATTTCACGTGCGTTACCATAACTGCATTTACTACTAGAAACGCACTCAATAACAACATATCTTAATGTGTAAAATGTGAAGTTGCTTTAATAATGTTTAGTGTTTAGTAGGTATGTTCCCAGCTTATTAACTTATATATGACAGACAAATAAAGCAATTTAAAACACAATATTTTAATCCTATTATTTTTCAAATGGGTATATTTGTGTTTTCTTCTTGTACTCTTTGATTGCTCATACCTGGCATTGTTTTATGTTTCTAAAAGGTAACAGAAAAACTGAGGAACAGTAAGAAGTGAAAGTGTAGATTCAGTGCTCCCTTATTCCAAATCTCTGTATAGGAAGTCAGCATGTCTATGTACACATTACACAGATGTTATGCAAACTCCTTCACTGAGAAATTAATTTTAAAGTTACACTTGAATGTATTCATTTATTATATTTTAAATATTATATTGAAATAATATTCTAGGACATCGTGACAACACATTTTTTTAAATATAGCAAAAAGATAGCAGTTAAATTTAGTGTTAACACAAATGCTACCATTACACTGATGAGGTATGGAATACAATAATTAGAGTAAAACACGTTGAAATGATGACACTATCAGATTTTTTTTTTTCGGATGAGAAAAGTGCGGTTGTAGAAAAAAAGAGAATTGGATCAAATAGGGGACAGAACAAAGATTAACTATGACTCAAGGCTATTAACCTTCATTTCCTTGTATTATCCATTTACCAGGCCACTTTCACTATGAATTATTGAAAGCATTCATTAAATATGCTGAGGAAATGCATTTGGTTGCAAACTTATAATTTTCACATGTTAGCATGCTGGTACCTGCCTGGTTAATGTTACAGAATTAAGGACAGAGAACAGACTAAAATTAGACATCATGACATATAGAGACAAGTTTAAGTTTGTGAAAGTCTGTCATCTGGCCATCTAGTCCAATTATTATCAGGCATATAATTAGATTTTCTGACAGCTAATAGCTCATGTGGTTTCCAGAGTAAAGAAAAAATCCTTACCCTCTGATTCTATAATTATTGTGGTGCATTATCATAATTAACCTAACTGGAACATTTTGATGGCTTCGCAAAGGGCAAGGGTTCAAACCCCCTTGGATTTATTTTATTACTATCACGGTGGCATTAATGTTCTGTTACTTCAAGTCATTTTATCCCCACTTAGGAATTAGGTGAGGATTATTAGCTGCAGCATTCCTGTTAAAGTACTTTATGTTTACCAGATAGAATACATATGTAGGTGAAAAAAAAGTATATTCATTCGTGTAACTTATTTGAAAAGAAAGGGTTACATCATGAAACAATGTAAAGTGTACATATGATCACTTGCAAAGCCACTTAGGAGTGCAGCAATATTTTATGGTCAGTGACAGTGGAATGAGACGGAGGAACCAGATCCCCAAAGGGCTACATCGATAAAAAGAGCTATAAAACTAAAATATGTTTGACTAAGTGTTTGAAAATGCTCTCTCTACCATAGGGAAGAGGAGAAAAGTAATGCTTTTGCACTATAAGGGGGCTCATTAAAACATGAAAAATCATCTTTATAGGATCCATATACTTGGAAATAAAGTGATTTGTTCTCTATGTTTTCCCAAGTATGTTCTGTATTTGAAAAAACTATAACATTTGTAAATCTTAACTTCAGTCTCTCATTATAATTAATTAGTCAATTATTTGTAATTAAGTTTATAACATAAATGTAATATATATGTATAAATAGTATAATAAAATATAATATGAATGTAATACTTTAAAAAACTTGTCAGATACAAAATATGTAATAGTTTAAACAACTTTTCAGATACAAAATGATAACTTCAAACTTCACAAAGAACATCATGTAATGACTTTAAATATTTTTACTGTATAAATGATATGTGGTTTCTACTTTTTCATAATCAAACATGACTAAAATATGTTCGGTTAGATTGAGGGTGTTCCAAGAAACTATCCTTGCTCACATGTGCAGTCCCAGTCAGTAACACTCGAGGTCAGGGTGCTAGGAAGCACAGCTGCATTTTCTTTTTGTTTTCTACATGTTAATATGCTTCCTGGGCTTCTGCCTATTATTATAATAGTTACTGTTAACCTGTTGGGGTGACCAACAGATTTATCATAAATGAAATGCTAATATTAGCATGCCAATAGACCACTGTTACGTAAAAGCAAGTGAGTCTTTACCATATATATATATATATATATATATATATATATATATATATATATAATTGAATTATTTTTGGTATATCAGTTTAAAAGGATTGATATCAACGTAATATTTATTTTATTAGCATTAAAATATTAATTGAAGTATATTTTTCTGGTAATCCATTTCACACAAAATAACCAATAAACAATGTTGTCATGTGTTAGATTTCATGTTTTACTTAAAATCCGTAATGTCAGTTATAGTTTTGCTGGTTTGGTAATGTTTCTGGAAGTATAAAAAATTATACATTTTATCAATCTCCTTGCAATAAGAATTTATATTGTTATAGAGCACTTGCTAATCACAAATTTAAAACATTTCTGTGCAGATGCGTCATGTATTATGGTGATTTGTTTATATTCAGTCACTGAACAAATATATTTGAAAGCCGATATGCATCAAGCATTACCTAGGTGATGGGGATATAGCAGTAATGAAAAATATGCAGGAAGAAAAGATTAAAAAGAACAAAAAGAAAAACACTGGGAAAAAAAAGCACAGAGAAAATTTCTACCTCGCAGGGCCTTACAATCTAATTGAAGGAACAAGACAATAAATAAACACATAATATACTTCCTAATGAACAAACTCTAAAATTAGTAAACATAGTTAGAGGCACAGAGCATGATATGAGGGGAATCATGGGGCTATCTGGGAGAAAGTTATCATGTGACTATCTTGACGTTTCCTCAGAAGGGAAAGCGGCAAGGACATGCCTATGACTGAAGTTTCTAAGATGTTGAAAGAACAGCAAGAAAGCTAGAATATGTGAATGGTAAGTGGTAGAATGTAAAGTCACAGAAGCATAGACGACCAAGATGTACATGATTTGAAGCTTAGATAAGTCCTCAGTGTCTACTTGAAATGAAACAGTAAGCCACAGAAGATTTGGGGGAAGTTGTGTTAATTATACTAAATTTTATAATTATACTAAACTGTTACAAGCATCTCTCTGCACAGTGGGTAAATAAGGGTGAAACAGAAAGGCTAGGAGGCCATATAAAAATCTAGGTGAGAAATAATTGTGTCTTGGATTTGGTTTAAGTGGAAAGAAATGGTCAGATTCGGATATGCTTTGAAAGAAGATCTGGCAATATTCACTCATAGGTTGTATGTGAGATAGGAGAGAATAAGTGGAGACAAGGATGCTCTCTGGATTTGGACCTGACTTACCAGAAGAACAGAGGTGTCATTTCCTGAAAGAACAATGGCTATGGGAGTGTATAGTTGGGATTGTGCAGTGATTGCATTTTAAATTTAAATCACTTATTTGCAGACACTTGGAACAACAAAATAGCTATTTGGACACTGAAGTCTGGAAATCATGAGAGAGCAGTAGGAGCTAGAGATACCGATTTGATATTTAACAGCACGAAGATGACATTTAAAGCCATGAGACAGGATTCCGTCATTGACGGCGGTGGCAGACAGAGCAGATGTCTGAGTACTCCGAGAATAGGGGTCAGGTGGAGGAGGAGCCACCCGCAGGTAGAGGGACAGCCAATGAGTTGGAAGGGCAATTGGAACAAAGTATCTCCCCAAGACCAAATGAAGAAAGCATTTCAAGGAGGGAGCTAATATATCTATGAAACATAGAATGAATAAAATGAAAACTACATAAAACTCTATATAAAGGTCTGTGGGTTTGGAAATATGAATGCTATTTGTAGCAGAAATACGTGGTGCTTTGAAGGATTTATAGGAACAAAAACCTTAACAAAGATTCCAGACAGAATAGAAGGAGAGGAATTAGAATTACAATTTGAAACAACTTTCACAAAGAAGTTTAAAGTGGAGGGAGGATATCAAATCAAGGTATGTGGACAGGGGAGGGAATGAGTTTTTTTTTGGTTTTGCTTTCATGTGGGAGATATTACAACATGTTTGTATGCTGGTGGGAAAAGTACAGTGATTAATGTGACTAATTTGGTTTTGCGTCAGCATCATAATCACCCACCTAATTTTATTACATTATTTATTTTCTTTTAAGAAAACAGTGCGTCTAAATACAAGGCAAGCCCTTAGCAGTGAGGCTGTTTGTAACTTGGATTTTGTGGAGAACAAACTAAGGGAATCAGAAGATAAGAAACAATGGGGAACAAAAAACAATCCCAAATATTTTGAACACCAGAACAATTTATCATGAAATATTTATTTGATACAGGGTTGGGCAAAAGTAGGTTAATAATAATGATAAATATTGTAATAATTGAGTAATACTACAGGAATAAACTATGTTTTGAATACTCACACCTGTAAACCTACTTTCATCCACCCCTGTATGTATTCCACATAAAGGTCTGTATTTTATCACGTGGACCCTGTTGACTTGTAATGCACCCTAAAATGTAGAGAATTATCATTTTATTTTTTAAGATGAGAGACACTTTTATTGGGAGATCACTCTGTAAATTATATAGATGTCTAACCATGATGTATAACTGAAACTAATGTAATATTGAATGTCAACTGTAATTGAGTAGGAGATAAAACAATGACCTGGTATTCTGAAAAAAAAAAAAAAAAGATGAGAAACACATCAGAAGCTGCAGTTTTCTGAGAGCTAAGGCAGGAAGCAAGCAACTTTACAACAGACCCAGAGGTCAGAGACTCACAGCAAGGCAAGCAGCTTGGGGAAGAACCTCTGATATATGAACCAGCAAAACTAGTGACAAAATATGGACCCAGAGACTATGTAACATACTATGTAGTATCTTCTATGTGTCTTTTAGCATTCAGGGAAATACTCAGTGTAGAAAAATGAATTTGATAAAATAAAAGGACTATTCTATAGTAATAATAATAGCCCTTGAGGACCACTTTTTGTACATGAGAATTATACTATTAAAAGCATATTTAATAAATAGTTATTAAATATAAAAATAATTGTATTAATGCAATTTGAGTGACCCACTTTTGAGCAAAATTGTTTCATTGTTTTTGCTTTTATATTATGGTCTACTAATTAAAATTTAACATAACTGCTTTTTCCAAGATTGATTTAAAAAATAAAAGAATAATTGTATTTATTTTAGTTATTGATTGTGTACTGCAGCAGCTTCATTTGATAATTGTTGTGAAATAAATTTCAGTGAAGTTAACTCATAACAAGTCAATTGTAGAAACATAGAGGAAACTATCACTAACTGCAAATTTTCATGTATTAACCTTGCCTCAGATGTTTATATTCTTCCAGAGACCTCCCCACAGTTTATCCTTTGATCTTGCCACAGTTTGTCTTATAAGACAAAATGACCATACCAGTTCTTCATTTTATGGTATACTAAAGAACAAAAAAAAACATTTTTAAGTGATAAAAGGAGTAACGGCTTGCCTCAAATACCATCAAGGAAACCAATATCTAAAAACTTCCTACTCATTTCAAGCAGAAAAACTCAGTTCTCCAGATGGGCACTGAAGCAGCACTGATGCACAATGAATCCTTAATCTCAGGGCAATTTGACTAGTGATGATCATTGCCCCATTGACATGGCCCACCCTCAAAGTGGAAAGCTGCTAACAAAGGAACACACTCAAGGACAGAATGGGAACACATGTTATAAAGTGATAAAGCTATGTGAAATCTTCAATGAATCCCTTAAAATACACCTTTACCAAACAAATGGAGGAAGTGTATGTACTAGGAATAAGCACTCTCCCACGACACTATGTTGAGCACATATGAAGATATTTTAAGTGTGCATAATCTGCTTAGTAGAGACAATATGGAAAACTTTCATAGACGTTTTCTCTGTGAATTTGAATCTGCTGCTGGAAAATCACAACATAGAAATATATTATCTGTAGCTAATATTGAGTGTAACTGTAGATACTACAACTAATTGTTCTTGCTAGATATATATTTTTAAAAATTCAGCAAAGGACAATTTAACCTACCTAAAATATGCTATTAGTGTCTCCCAAGTAAATCTCAACTTCTATAATTGGAGTAAAAATAAAGAATGCATTTAAATCAATTAGCACAATGTCTATCACACAGCAATCATGATTAACAATGATAATTTAAATATTACTAGAAATAATAAACATAAAAATATCTAAGATGTGTAAAACTCTACTGACCTCTGTGAAAGACCAAAGAAATAGTGGAAATTTTCAATGTTATGATAACAGAATAATGCTTAGTTTGATGACACATTTTTTTAAGTTTGACAGTTAAGGGAATTTAAAGAGGGGCCATGTCCTAGTAGACATGTTTAAAGTCAATTTCTACTGTAATAAATTAAATAATCATGATAACCATGCCACCTTTTTTGGAGAACAATGTACTCTCTCCATTATCATCATATTATGTACTTTACCTTGGGAGGTACTGTAATATGAAAGTACACTACCCTTGGATTACCAAAAAATGTGTTTTATAATGTGTGAGATATTTAGAGAGGAAAATACCTCACAAACATTTGCCTTATGTGCCACTGATAAACTGATTTTAAATACAAGCAATGGATCAAAATAGCTATACATGTGTGATGACACAGGCATAGACATAATGGGAAGTAACATCTTTTAAAGCATATTTACTGTAAAAAGTCTTTAAACTCCATTTATGCATCTTAGCTTTTTATTACATAACATTCAAAAAATAAAAAGTGTTCTTTAAGTATTTAAGCTGTATGCCACAGAGGAGACACACAGACATTCATAGTAAGGCCCTGACTGGTGTGGCCCAGTGGGTTGGGCATGGTCCTGCACAGTGAAATGCTGTGGGTTGGATTCCACATCAGTGCGCATGCCTGGGTTGCAGGCCTGATCCCCAGTAGGGGCGTGTGAGAGGCAATGGATTGAATGTTTCTCTTTTTTTTTTTCTCTTTTCCTTCCCCTCTCTCTAAATATAAATAAAAGAAAATCTTTTTAAAAAGAGTCAAATTAAATACTAGTGTAGCCTTGACTTAAAAGTTGAATATTTCATTAAAAAAAAAAATGAAACTGCCTGGAATATGTATTTAGCTACTTTTTGTACCCAGACTTTAATATTTTCACTCATGTTGGCTTTATGTCACCTATCCAAACCCGCAAATATCTCCTATAAAATTAAGGTGAAATATGTTTACACTATAGAAAAATAAAACTGTATCATTGTTTTGTCATTCACAAGATAAATATTGTATACTATTATGAACACCCATTTATCATAAAAGAAAATTATCTCATAATTATTTAAGGAATACAAATGGATTGTTCACTTTTTAAATGTACAGTATAAGGGAAAAAATGTAGCTTTCTCAGTGTTGAAAGTCAAAAATGTATAAAATTAAAAGGAATAAATAACTCTAATTATATCACTCCAGAATTGATTATAGATTTTTCCTACACTTCACTTTCATAATTTGCCCATGGATAAGCTTATATGCAGCATTTTTATAGTATATGACCTTTTTTATTGATATGAATGGCATTTTAGAAATATATACATAGCAGTCTCAATGCTAATCAAATTAAGTCTTCTACGGTTTCAGAAAAAATAACGATTACCTTTAAAATATTAATTAAGTTTATAAAAGAAAATCAAATTGATATCTAATTTAAAAAGAAGATATTTCTTAAAGATAATCTTATTATAATGAATTATGTAGCATTTGCTTATAAATACCCTTGGAGTACTAATAATTAAACATAAAAAAGGACTAAAAGTATATGCAAATTGTTAGTTTCCCTATGATGTCTATAACTGGTATATAGAATAACTATGTATGTGACAAGTCCAATTTTTTAAAATTGATTTTTCATCAGCACATACAAATTCGTAAACAGTACCTGACATATCCATCACTGCTTTTTCAATAGCTGGTGTCAGAATACTTGGCATTATTTAAAATAGGCAGGACCATACCGGGTAGTTGTTTTTTTATTTTAGTGAATTTTAACTCAACAAAATCTTAACCACAGTAATATTACTGTGAGTAAAATAGTGCTTACAATAAAATTTCTAATAATAAACCTTCTTCATTCTGAGTGCAATAACTTTTAAATGAATATCTCAGTGTACTGTGCAGTGATAACTTTTTAAAAACAACTATAAATATTTTCAAACATGTTAACTATAATTGTGTTTTAGATAGGGAGAAATTCAACTATATTTCCTAAGGAAACTTATCAGGCAAGCAATCTTCTAGAAAATATTACTTACTTTAAACATGATTTTTATTATTAGAGATTGCAGCAAAAAAAGAAACAGAAAAGAATATCATATTATGTCAGAAAATAAACAAATACTTTAATTCAGCTGTAATGTACATCAATCTGCAAAATTTTTTTCTAAACTTCCAAAAATATACTTGATGCTAGAAAGTTGAATAAATTAAAGTGAGGAACCTAATGAAAATTTTTTCTTGGTGCTCTGTAATATTTATCTCAAAAATAAGAAATAAAATTACTTACTATTTGAGTTTTTATCTCCATTTTATTAACTAAAGGAAAAATTCATGACTTGGTAAGGAAAATATGAAGTATCACTGTTGTTGTAAGCCCAGCAAGGGGTTGTTGATGAAAGAAATTTGGAGATATGTGAGTCCACCACATATAAAGATAATTAAAACTTAGTTTGGGTAAGTTGGTCAAGGAAGTAGATAGAAGCAGAAAGTAAATCTGGGAAACCAGAATCTAAATGACAGTTTATTTTTTAATTTATTACAAACATTTGAATAACGAGATTTCCCTTGCTTCTGGTCACAATGACAGGGATTTTTAAGGTAGGACATAAGACAGGTAGGTATCTTTATCAAAAATCTCTAGGAAGGCAAGCACAGTTTTAAAAAGTCTTGCAAATAAGTTTGGTATGACCCTTAATTAGATGTGTCTCCTCATCACCAACATTTTCTCCTCCTCTTACTTCCATTTAAATAGAGGACCACTGATTTATAATGTAGGAAGGAAAAAATGTACCTCAAATATTCTTTTCAAACTACATACACAAGAGCAAGCTAACAATATGGGAGAAAATAATGGTAGTAGCAAAAGAAACACAGCATAAAAATAAACACATATTTAAATTAAAAGCTATCTCATGGATATTATTCTCAACACTGTACAGATAATATAAACTACTGATAAATGCATATCTCATAGAATGTGTTTTTTTTAAGTGTTGGGTTGAAAATTCTTCTAAATTACAGTTTTAAAAAATGAAATATTATTTAATTTTAATTAGTAATCCTAAAATTATTGAAATAAATAAAATTAATAACTGAAAATCTAAATGCTCACTTACATATGAATATCTAGGTGTTTGTTTCATCTCCAAAAAGGAACAAAAAAAATCTTGCTTTTTTGGTTAACTTCCAACAAATTATTATGGATTAGGAAGAGCATAGCCTTTTGAAAGAGCAAAAGCTGTAGAGGAAGATATACAAAATTTTGAAGTCCACGTTTACCACATAGTTGTGAAGGTAATTAATGCCTCTGCGTCGGTATTTCCTTAATAAAACCTGCCTCACAGCTCTATTGAGAAAACATATCCAGTAACGTGTATGCTACTGTGGAAAGCCTGCAAGCAACAGCCGGAATGGACTGTTTGCTATGATCTCCCCCATTGCCCTGTCATCCTCATCAAATTCATGCTTCTACTCATTAAACATTTTTTAATAAATGTGTTTTTATTTCTTAATATTTTATTTATTAATTTTTACAGAGGAGAAGGGAGGGAGAAAGAGAGGGAGAGAAATGTCAAGGTGCGGTGGCCTTTGAATGCCCCTGACTGAGGAGACCTGGCCTGCAACCCAGGCATGTGCCCTGACTAGGAATCTTAACCAGTGACCTTTTGGTTAGCAGGTCGGTGCTCAGTCTACTGAGCCACACCAGCCAGGGCTCATTTAACATTTTAATAAAATCCATCATGGTTCTGAATACTCTGAAGAGATATTTTATGTATACTTTATGATCACTCTACAAAATGCATTTACATCCCTATTTTACAAATAAATCTATGATTCGTGAGTTAGGCAAATTGCCCAAGGTCACATACTAAATAATATTTTTAATAAATGCTTTTCTACCTCATTTCTTAATACTAAAATTGTTTTCAAATTATTGTACCTAAAGTAATGCTCCAGAGTGCCTAGTGTCAGAAAAAAATAACAAATTTTAAGTCATAAAATGAATATATTGCAGGAATATTGCATATCTTTATAAAACTATCATTCTCTACATATAAAATAAATTTTATTTCACTTCTCAGATGAAGGACATTTTCAGATTTCTAATTTAAAAATTATATTTATTACTTTTATATATTGTATTCCATATTTATATTTTAAATCTCATAATTATATATTTATATAAACTGTTGAAAACATATCTGATCATATCAAGAAATGTGTATACTCTAATTATAAAAAAGCATACTCTTTAATGGAAACAATACTTTTAATTCTTCAGCATTACCTTAGATATTTTTGCATAAAATGGCTTCTAGGCAACACTGCCTTTAAATTCACAAGTTAGTAAATCATACTTTTCAGTAGAGAATAATTATCATTGTAGTTTTTATTGTAGTCCCTCTGTCTTGGATACAGGAAGTGAAAACGTGACTGACTTAGCTGTAATTACTAAGTCATTCGGAAGTCACATACATCATTGTCACTAAAGTAGAGTCTGGAAGAAATCGCCTCAGCTGTATTTAGAATCTATGAGAACTGCAAAGTTCATTCTGTTCCTCCGTCTCACATTTCTCTTTCTAGGTATAAGAGCCAGAGAGCTGTAGCCAAGATGCAGGGCAGGAAGTAAGGTTTACTTGCATAACCCTTCTTCACTTGCTCTTTTTTTTTTTTTTTAAGATTTTATTTATTTATTTTTGGAGAGAGGGGAAGGGAGGGAGAAAGAGAGAGAGAAACATCAATGTGTGGTTGCCTCTCACATGGCGTCCACTGGGGACCTGGCCCGCAACCCAGGCATGTGCCCTGACTGGGAATCGAACTGGCGACCCTTGGGTTCACAGCCCACACTCAATCCACTGAGCTACACCAGCCAGGGCTTCACTTGCTCTTAACAACAATTTTCTGTGACTCAATATCCTGTTAGGTGTTATTACATGCTCTTTACAGACATTTGGCTATACCTCTTGTCTTTATTCATAGACAATATTGCCATCTGAATTTTTTAATATTTATTGCACTTTTATTTTTTATTTCCATGGATTAAATTGGTGGATCTCTGAGATCAGGGACTTCATCAGTTCTGTCCACTGCTCTGTGCATTGCCCATAGAAAAGTTAATAAATTTCAATGAATGAATAAGAAACAGCTTCCTGAAAAAATGTTCAATATTTTATTATGGATTCAAAAATATTCAACAGAATGCTGCCTATCATGTAACATATCTCCTGATAGAAAGGCCTCATTGTCTCACAAGTGAAAGGGTTATCTTTGGTCCTTAGGGGAATAAAGGTGCTTGTGTGAGGACATACATGTTTCAAAAGATGTTAGGTATATGCTATGTGGGCAAAAGCAGAGAGCCTTTGGGTAAAGTTTATGTGAAGACCAGTATTAGTATAAAAAAGTTCTTTCTGAGAACGAGTGAAAAAGTAACCACAGTGCCTGAAATTCTAGTGGGGCTTGAACACAGGTCTGTTTTAACAGCTAGAGTTAGTAATGAGTAAAGTTGTCTGGGGTTGGAATGATCTTGTCCAGAAAATGACATATACCTAACTATGGAAAATGGACGTATAGAAGCTAGAACTCCTTTCTGCATATTTCCTAGAGAGAATAAAATGCTGAATAGGAGATTAAAGAACATTACTTCAAGAACATTTCAGGTTTATTTGAAGAACATAATATGTACCTTTGAGTAAGAAATAAAAATGATATAAATAATAAAAAATCTAGGGAAAATATCCAGAAAAAAGTTAACTGCAACAATGTAAGAAATGGATACTTTTGATTATAAAATATTTTCAACTCCATGCTAATAAAATATGATGCTTAAATGATTATTAATTGAAGGCTTAAATGAGATATAAACATGTTCAATAATGAAAAATGTAGGATAATTTTTAATTTAATATTTGTCAAATAATTAACATAATAGAAGAATATATATTGAAAAATAAGATAGGATATTATATCGTAAGTAACAAACATTTACTGTTTATCTCTTCAATGTTAGTGTAGATTTAATATTACTTAGGTAAAGTGTTTTCATCCATTAGTTAAATTATATAAAGTTAATTGTTCAAATAGTATTATTTTGATGATAATCATATTAATGATTACAAATGGAATATGGTTGGCTGCTCACGTTGGCAAATTTACCAAGCACAATTTGGAGGTTATTTTGTATTGCAGTAAAACTTAAACTGTTGTGCTAAAAGTTTCCCTCAAAAATAGGCCATTTTCTTAGATACACTTCAACATGACACATTCATTTCACCCTATTTTCCCTAGAAATGGTGTTTTGTAAATATAAAAATAAAATCAAATATACACATTGTTAAAATTTTGGTTTGCAATGTGTTCATCATATTACTTAAATCTTTTATTTGAAAAGTGGAGATACTTCTATGTGCATCTTTAGAACAGCATTGCACTGTATTCAACTACAATGTAATGGTTCCCTCATTTCAGCAAGCTCCCTGGTAGGCAAGACTTTTGCCGAGCACCTTTCATTGAGCACTGACTGTGCTAGGGTACATGGGTGAAAACAGGCACACTCTCTGGTCTCCTGTCTAATAGAGATCAGTCAGTATAGGGATCTCCAGCAAATCGTGTTCTAAAGGAAATAACTTTGAATTCAAGAAGAATTATCTGATAAGCTCAATTTACCCGTTTGAGGAAAAAATAAAATATTTTAAGGTCGTGCATGATTTTTTTAGAGCATTGATTTCCCAGGCCCTTTGTAATATTAATGTTCCCTTAAAATCAAGGTATTTTAGGACATGTATGTGCTACTACAAAATTAAGTTTCCATAACTTTTCCTTGGAATCTCCCAGGCGTATTCCTGGAAGAGTGGGCTTGTTGTCATCAGCTTTATGGCACAGACTAGAACAAACTGTCTGGAAGAAGAACAAAACTGATAGAATTTGGAGGATTCAAAAAAGACACTAATTTGTTTCAAGTTTGGGATTATTATCTTATCCATAGCCACTGCTGTCTGTCCTTTTATTAAAATAAGTGTTCTAGTGTCATATGTGTAAGTGCATTGGAACTTTCCACAAACCTTCAGGCTATAGTCCCTCTGAGATTCATGTGATTCCATCCCAAAGGTAGCAATTGCTCTACTGACACTAGAAAACAAGTAGAAACAAAATTATAGCAGTAGTTCTTCTGTCACTAATGAGCAACACTTAGAAATTAAGCAAGATAGCGCTATACATTTATTGAGCTAATAAAAAAAAGAAAGGATGCAAGAAAATAAAAAAGGAAAGCAGAGGAGTATAAAAGGAATTATATATATAATTATATATAACATTATATAATTATATGTATAATATATGATATATTGTATAAAGGAATTATATAATAATATGCAATATATATTGAATATTGAACATATGATTATGTATTTTATAAATATAAATATATTATTTACTAATGGGAATTTAAGTTGCTTTTGGCACTTGTCTATTGTAAATTGTGCTGCTACGAACATTGGGGTGCATAGGTTCTTTTGGATTGGTGTTTTAGGGCTCTTAGGGTATAATCCCAGCAGTGGAATTGCTGGGTCAAAAGGCAGTTCCATTTTTAGTTTTCTGAGGAAATTCCATGCTGTTTTCCACAGTGGCTGCACCAGTCTGCATTCCCACCAACAGTGCACTAGGGTTCCCTTTTCTCCACATCCTCTCCAACACTTAGTTATTGATTTATTTATGATGGCCATTTTGACTAGTGTGAGGTGGTGTCTCATTGTGGTTTTAATTTGCATCTCTCTGATGGCTAAGTGCCCCTCAGCAAATGAGTGGATCAAAAAACAATGGTACATTTACACAATGGATTCTATTCAGCAGAAAGAAAGAAGGAGCTCCTACCCTTTGCAATAGCATGGATGGAACTGGAAAGCATTATGCTAAGCAAAATAAGCCAGGCAGTGAAAGACAAATACCACATGATCTCACCTTTAACAGGAACCTAATTAACAAAACAAAACAAACAAGCAAAATATAACCAAAGACAGTGAAATAGAGAACAGACTGACAGTGACCAGAGGAAAGAGGGGAGAGAATTTTAGGGGAAAAGGGGAAGGGTTTGCAGGAACAAGTATGAAGGACACATGGACAAAAACAAGAGGGGTGGAAACAGGAGGGAGGTGGGGAGCACTGGGGGGATGGGCTAGGATGGGAGTAAAAGGCACAATATTGTACTTGAACAACAATTAAAATTAAAACTAATAATAAAAATACTAATGAAGATTCAAAAGTTTTAATAATATACAGAGAATGTATTTTGAAGTGCACATTTGATTCCTAGTTATAAATTTAGAAGGAAAAAATCACATCTCAGCAAAGGTAAAAATATGTTAGAAGATTTAAATTTGGATTAAAAGGCAAATAATCTTTATGTGTAAGTCATTTTTTACTACTTTCCCCCTTAAATATGATTGAATTTACCACACTGACTGACAACCTGTACCCAGGTCCTTTGTTAGATGATTGTAATGAAAATCTATTTTAATGATTAGACAAGATTCCTAACGCCAGGCAGCACTTAGGAATTTTCACCTTGTATGTTGTATTTAGGTTTATTTTTTAAATCATTTTTTAGACCAGTGTTTCTTCTTACTTTACTCTGTATCCATTTTCACGGCACATGTCTAACTGCGTTGTAATGTAGTTGGCCTTTTCGCATTGCTAATGCTGAAATTTCGCCCCATGTTATGCAGGTCTCAAGTTAACTCAGTTGCTAATTAATCTTCAAGTTGAAAGATGAGGTACAGCTAAATATACCTCATTTTCCTAATGTTGTTTTTAAAACTGAAATGTAATTTATTTCTTTTTATTAGTGTTGAGTGAAACTAAATGTGCCTATCCCTTTTTGTCCTGCACTAGAAAGTCTGGCTCATTGGTGTATTTTACTTTTTCAGAAAATTTGGTAACAAAATCATAGTTTGCATACTTCCCTTTGGATTCCCTTCCCTTCCCTTCTCTTCTCTTCCCTCTCCTTGTTCTTTCCTTTCCCTTCCTGTCCCTTCTATTCTTTCTCTCATACAGATCTATATTCCAATCTCTCTGTGAGGAAGCTTAGAATGTATCCCAATCCATAGTTAAGAATGATAAAAATAATAAAAAATTAATAACCAAATTAAACATGGACTCTACTTCCATATTTTATTTAGATTCAAGAAGGCATTTGCAGACACTTTCTGAATCACTGCAAACATCCCCACTGTGGCAATCGATGCAATGCTGCCTCTCAGGTGACCAGATTCCTGCCCAGACAAACAAACCTGTTGGAGTGAGGAGGGAACTTAACAAACTAAGGAATCTAGGGAACTGTTCTTCAAAAATTACAGTCCTCATTTCTGTAGTTTTCAAAGAAAATGTCAAGTAATAGGAGAAAGCAAATAACAAATAAAAACAAGATGTAGATATTTGCATTAAATATAATCTAAATTAAATATAACCTAAATATAATCCATTTATAAAGAATATTCTATGCATGGCTACATTATTATACACTCAAAGGTGCTTTAGTAACTGATATTTTTGTCTTTATTCATCCAGAGGGAAAACAGTGTAGACAGTGAGTCTAGATGGAGGACATAATTGAACAGGCTTAGGAGACACTCATGCATATTATTATTTTTCATCAGCTGATACAGGACTTTGATGATAAATATAGCATCATTGTATCTTTAGGCACTTAAAGAGTCAACGTGAGTTTTCAAGTTTTTAATCTTTAAAGTAATGTTTGCAAGACTTTTTTATCTTAACATGAGAATAAAGTGAATTTCTCTTTTCTAATACTCTGAAAATAACTTATAACAGATACTGAATTAATGCAAAATATATCCGAAGTTCTGAAGCTATCACTTCACATTTTAACAAATATTTTTGAACTTTCTGTTTAGGTTTATGATAGATGCTGAGCATGCAAAATGCTGAAAATAGACTCATTATTTCTGTAATTTGGCATCCTTACAGTGAGGTGCAATAGAATGTTATGATACACATTAAATTTTTATTTAACTAATATTGGTTTCAATTGCATTTGGTTTCTTTAATATTCAAGTCGCAGAATATAGATACACATGCACACATACATGTATATACACAAATATGCATATGTAATATGTATAATATACAAGACTCACACAGAAATAGGCATATTTGTGTATGTATGCAAAGAAAATCATTGTTTAAACCATTCTATTCTTTAAAAGATTCATCTTAGAAGCCTGTAGAAACCATGAAGTTCAGTATAAGAAGTTTTCTAAAACTAATCAATCAACCTAGCTTTGTAGATTAGCTTTGTAGATTACAATGGAACCAGTATGATTGAGATATTGGAAATGAATTAATGAATTGCTACAAAGTTGCTGTAATAGAATGCAGTGGGTCCTAAACTCATTTTGGTAGGTTATATAGTTAAGAATAAATATAATCGTTAATGACTTAACTTAAGAAAGCTCTCTTTTGGTCAGCTATAATATTGCACAGGTTTTAGAACACTTAATTAAACCAAACTACTAATGAAATTTGGTTAAATTCAAAAATGTATTGCAGTCACAGAAAATTCCCCTGTAAGGAATCAAAAACTTCTTTTTAATGTCTCTCTTTATCATCAGGAATTTTCTGTATGCAAAATGAACCAAGAATATGCTCTTAGGAAAAGCATGATCTTTTGTATCCTTTGCTGTTTATTAGTGTCACTGTTTCAACTGTGTCTCCATCGTTATTATACCCCCTCACTGCTGCCCCTCCTCACTGATACTTACTGCTCATTTCCTATTACTTCTACTCTCCATTTTATTATCTCTAGCATCTAACAGATGTTACAAAGATAATATACCTTTTTTGGTTAAATGAAATAAAATGTAAAACTTTTCAAACCTACATAAGAAGATAAGCATAGTAGAAGTTCTTTAGATTACATTTAGATATTGCAAAGTACAAAAATAATATGATAATAAAAATAAAACAAAAATCACTCTTGTTCATAGAAAATTTTAAGCATTAACATTTTAAAGTCTCTATTTAGTTACAAGAACAGAATTTTTTTAATAGCAAGGTTAGGACGTTTAAATGCATCTTATAATGTTGAAATTATAATTATATGTGTTTTAAAATTGTGTATCTGGAAAATATGTTGTATTTCATAAAGTTTTTTAATTGTTACCTATAGGAAGAGAATAATATCTCTTGTTAAACTTTAAAGTCTTTGGAGATTTCTTCAAATTACAGAGTAAAATGCTTCATCCCTTCAATAGCTACTTCAATTACTTCTTGGAAACTCAATGTGCATCCATAGGCAAAGGAACTGTATTATCTCTGAATTGTAATTTGGAGTGTCATGAGCTATTTCATGAGACGAAGTTTGTTAAATCAACACTGGCAGTGTCACTACTGCTTCACTGTTGGACTCAAGTACAAGTCAGCTCTGCTTAAGTCACCCTTTGCAGAAGGCCGAAATGAATGTGCAGTTAAAATGTTGTCATAAGTTAATTAGAGTGGAATTAGAAGGCAAGCGGGCAATTCAGGAACATAAGAACTGCTGTACCGAATCAGACTCGTGGTTATCCCGGTTGAACATCCGGCCTCCAGCAGCTGTACTTGTTAGTTTCGAAAGCTTTAAAGGAAAAGAGAAAGACTCAATAATTCACCTGGACAAGTGTGCCATCTGTGAACTGGAGAAACTGCTTCATGACCTCTCTCAAATGATACTCTAAAGCGGGAGGTTTCAATCTCGTTATGTTATGGGTTTAGCTTGAATAACTCTGCTTATTAATAGATCTTATTAAATCATCAAATTCTTAAGTAACATCAACCAGTCCATCAAAAGCTACTTATCGCTAAAGCAACTGAATTCATGGTTGAGTATGTCTGCATCTATTACAAAATGTAAATTTGTGGTGCTTATTTGATATACATTCTTGATGGCAAAATCTGCCTCTAGATAATCATGTTGGACGAAAGTCTGCTTCTCTTTCCAAAATCCACTGTGTTCACAGGCTTGTGGTAAAAAAGAAAATGTATTTGCTATCACTACTGCCAACTTCCTTTCCGTACACAAAGTATTGAATGATGAAGAATTTTATGTGCTGAACTTTTAGGAAAATTCAACTGGAATTTTTCATATATGATTTTGCTTAAGACAGAATGCCTCTAAGAGGAAGGAATGGCTTGTTAACCCTTATCACTGTAGTCTTCTCTTTATGGTGAAAGTACCTTTGGCTACTTTACAGGTTCCTTAATTATTCAAGATATTACCCTGAGGTCAGTAATTCAAAAATGCTTTGTTCACAGTAAGCCATTTAGTAAAAAAATCTCCCCCAAATAGTAAATACCTATAGGCTAAAGTCTAAACCATTTTTCTAGACTGTCAGGTCTTAATGTGATAGCACTAACATCTTAAAGCTATAACTCTAATAGTATCTCCCCTATACTAGAACCCACGAAAACTAGGCTTTCATTAGTATTTGAACTAAAATGAACACTCATTATTTCTGCCTGTGTTAATTCTGTTCCCTTTCTTCAGTTTTCCCAACTTTTTGTTCCTTGTCTCCTCTCCTTCACCTGGAGTGCATCCCTTCAGCCACTGTCCCTCCAAGCACAGTCATTGCTCTCCCTTCTGATGATGCACGCTGCTGTTTATGTTGGGCTCAGGCTACCATACCTTGGTGGTTCTTTGTCTTCATGGATATGCTCGTTTGTACATAGCCTGATGGAAACTATGTTTCCTGTATTCATTTCTATTTCCAGTCCCTAGAGCAATGTGTGCCTCACAATTATTGCTTAAAATATATAGTAAAGGAAAACCTATGGATTTGCTACTTGGAGCCACTTTTGCAACATTCACTATTGGAGTTTCCATTTGTGTGACCAAGGTAGTACTGTGTTATCGAGTGCTGCAAAGGTGTCAGTGAAGCCAGAACTATAAATTTCTAAAAACAGAGTCAAGTGTTATCGATTTGAAAACCACAATGACACTGTTGTCCTTGTCCATGAGTTCTTTTTCTTTTGATGGATCTCTCCATTCCTCAACCCCACCTCCACAGCTGTCATCCTGCTCTCCGGTTATGAGTCTGTCTCTGTTTCGCTTGTTAGTTCTGTTTGTTCATAAGATTCTACATACTGTGTTTGGTTTATTTTTGGTGGGGGGTAGAGGGGATGTAGAAAAGGGCATATAAGAAAAAATACTAATAAAAAAATAAAAATGGACTACTAAAAATACAATGACAGGTATGAAAATTATAATCACAAAAAGAGAATATACAAGTTTTGAATCAGACATATGATATTAGGGAATGAAATACTTTCAAGCAGAAGTAATGGCTGGAGAAAAAGCAAAGTAATCAAAATAAAGAAGGAAATTACTAAGGAGCTATTCCTAATTCCTGTTGGTTGGCTTGTGAAGAAAATACCTGAAAATAAGCTTGGAAACATGGGTGGCATCATATTTATTAACCTTTATCTGAACTCGCTTGGAATTATTAAAAGGATTTTACTCTGTGAACAGATCTTCAAGAAGGTAAGATCAACTTAAAAGTGAGACTAAAGGTAGTTTCTTAGAGTAATGTGTTTATTACATAATAAGGAAATGTGTAATTGGTCCTATACTAGGGTAAAAAGGATAATGAATAGAATGAAATAGATGCAAGAGATGTTTAGTAGATGTTATTAATGTTCATTGTGAAAGACTGAGCCTGGTATAAGGGAAAAGAGGAAAAATAATAACACTAAACTTTGAGCATATTTAAAAAATTGTTATTGAATAGAAAATATGTTTTTCTCCATGAATGTCATGCAGAAACAATGTAAAAAGTTCTCTAAATTTTACTTTCTATAATTTTAACTAACATACTGCTTCAAGGTACTGAAAACATTCAACTGAGTCATTTATGCTTGACCTCATTAAAACAGATCCACAATTTTTCTGACTTGTTAAAAACCTCTGGTTTTTTAGAACAATATTTTTTATCTAACAATGATTTCAGTAGAGCTATAATGTCTTTTTCTTTCCTTTTTTTTTTTTAGAAATCCAGATGGGACCCAGAATAGTAGTACCAGATGGCCTGTCTTCAAAAGTACTGAACAAAAATATTTAACCTTGAACACAGAGTCACCAAAAGTATATACTAAGCTACGTGCTCAACAATGTCGATTCTGGACACTGTTCTTTCCCAAAATCTTGGAAATAACAAGTGTGTGGTTTTAGTATTTAGTTAAATAATTGGTTGTGGGTTATGTAAAAGGGGGAAAAGTTAGACTATCCAAGCCATGGTAATGGTGTTAATCTGTGATGTTATAATTACTTGATTCCAATGAGTCCATTATATTAATGACATTCTTCCAGCAAGTTTGGGTATGTTTTGAGGGATTACTACATGAGTAGCATTTTTGTAGTTAAATAAATAAACTTAAAATATAAATTTTTCCCTAGAAGAACATAAAACAGTTGTGGAACTAAAATAGAGTACGACTTGCTATTCAGCCTTTTTTTTTTGTAAAATTAATGAATGGATAATGAATTAATAAATATATAAACTACATAATGTCTATAACTACAACTAGAGCAAAATATAATATATACTCAGAGAGAGATAAAAACAAATTTATTGATAAATAGTGGAACTTTTAATTTCTAAAAGAAAAAAACTCTAAAATTTACATTTAAAACACAATACAAATATTGCTAAATGTATTCAGGTCTTGGAGATATTTATGTAAGAACATGTACATATATTATATAATACAATAAATGGATAGTAAATTAGTTAATTAATCTTCAAGAAGTGATTTCCATGACTTATGTAGGGAAATATGAAGAAAATTGGTTCAAAATATCATAGTATTTGAAAATTTATTAGTGAAAAAAATACCTAAATCAACTTGAACATCTAATGTGAATACTCACATCTTTTGTGATAGTGAAAAAATAACATACATATCCAATTCAATGCCTGGGTTTAAAATGATCAGTTGTTTATAATCCATGTAACTTTTCTAGGCAATTTCTACCTAAATTTTTTCAAATAAAAATAATTGACTTTTAACCTTCAGACATATTGCTGGACACTTCCTTCACACTTTACCATTCTGTTCATTATAACGCTGTAATTTTCAGACTATATATTAAATATCACAAATTAATAGATATGTTTAGTTTCTTATTTAAAGAAGAAAAGGGTTAGTTTTCAGGCAAATAGGGGCACCTCAGAGCTATATTTTATTGTTCAATATGCCTTCTGATTATCATACATCATTCACCAAAGTTATAATTATGCACTCCATCTATTTGGGAAATGTCTCTTATATACCCATGCTCCACATATTACCAAATGTTTGTGACATAATATATCTCCAGAGATGGTGGGCTCTGCATCCCTTGGCAGAGATACAGTGACGCCCTTGTGTCCTCTGGGTGTGAATAACAATGAAGTAACATGTTTAATATGCCAAGAGAAAAGGTACAATTTAACATATCACACACTACACATTCCTAATCTTTACTTAACATATTTTAAATGAGAAGGTCATCAGTTGAGAAAAATTAAGAGGAGGGTTGGAAGGATTGTAAATGACTAACTAATTATAAGCCAAACTGAGCCATTCTGGTTCAGGCACGTGTGCTCTATTGCAATTTATTTGTTGATGAAATGAAATTTAAGAATTAGCAATTTCTGAAGATGTACTTCAAAATCTCTATCTCTAAATATTAAACTGCCATAAAGTAGATGTAATAAACAAAGTGAACATTTTAGCTAGCTTCTGCTCCTTCTTATGCGGTGCTGAACAGCTTTGTAGTTTGAGCAGCACTGTGGGGAAGTGTCCTGCTAGCTCTGGGTTAGTGTCATGCTCTGGGGTCGTCCCATGTGTCCTGAAAATATAACAATAATTTAGCACTATTTGTCTCAGATAATTTATTTAAAAAGTTAATTTTAACATGTTTTATAAATGTTAATGTAAATGCATGTGGTTTTATAACATCAACAATGTATTTGTTAACAATAAAATTACATTTAAACAAAGAAAAACAATGTAAAATTAAAGGGTTTTCGGGTTTATAATTTTTATGAAAGTGTTTAGAAGATTAAAAGCACATGTTTTTATCAAACCTTATATTTTTCAAGTTGCAAAACTTCAAATATTTCAATTTTGAGATGAAAATTCAATCAGCTTTATAAGTAGTAGTTTATAGTTGAGCAATAAATGTTCTCAAACAAAACTACCCCTAAGACTTGTTTAAACACATGAATTCTAGCACTTAACTTTCCAACCACACTTTAGCACATGCCTATGCTGTTATTATGTGCACCTGCAAGAAATAAAATGTACAATATTTGTTTCAAATGTTATCAAACTCGGAGTTTTCATTAAAAATGTAACTATATAATGTTAGAATCATTTTGGGGAAAAAAAGAAAATAGAGAAATGACCCAGTCAATGTTAATAAGAAATTAACATTTTTAGTAAAAGTGAAAGAGTACATTTATTTAAAAGAAAAGAAAATATTTGAGTTTCATATATTATATCCAATGGCTACTTAGGCCTTTGAATAAATGAGGACACATTGTTACTTGTCAAAACTAAATAAGAACACATATAAATTTAAGACCCTTAGATACTACTTTGATTGGTCACTTTGAAGAATCATGTACTTCTGTTTGCTAATCATTTAGCAAGAATGAAAACCAAAAATGAAAGTGGAAAACTGATTTTGAGAAAAAAATCAAAAATGTTTTCTGTTTCCATGTTCTGGATTTTCTATTTCTTATTAAAAGCAAAACAAAACATTACAACAACAACACCAAAAATGTGGGGTAACCTATAATTAAATCAAATTCTAGTTTATGTTTCACTTTATAAGTACATGAAATCTTCACAAAACCTAGCTTGACTTAATATAATTCACTTTATATCATCACATACTCAAAATTATAACAGGATAACTAATAAGTTCTGATATACTGCATAAAGAATATGCATTTCTAAGTAATTATAATTTGTCAACAAATATGGAAATAAGCAAGTGGTGAGAGGAGCAGAAGAGATTTTCAGTGAACTCTCAAAATACATAAAATAGTTTTATTATAATGCTCAGCACAATTCAATATCAATTTAATTCCTTCTTCAAACTTGAACCCTGTTAACAATTTTGGGTTGAATTACTTCTTGGTGTTGACTTGTTTTTAACTTCTCAGACTTGTCTAAATAGAATCAGCTCCTTTGAAATATTGCTCTTTTTTAATTGACAAGACAAAACATGGCTTTATTTTTATTACTGTTTCTGTAGGGAAGAAAGATTGGCCTGTTTTGTATGTTTCTCTGGTTGGGTGGTTTTTGTTTCCAAAGGAGAGAACAATGCAGGCAAATCGAAGATTACATACAAGAATACTGAAAAAACTGTATTAATATGTGTATGAACTACTGGTACTGATTTAGCTGTACACGAGTTCAATAAGCAGCCGTTAGAAATAAATTTTTGTGACAAGGACAATAAATTCATTAATGGAGCTCCCGAAAGGCACATAGAGTTTGATTCCACAATATGTAGACCATCTCATTTGTCCTTCACGATAACACTCCAAAATAGAGATTAGTATCCCCATTTAGAGTAGAGAACTAATTTGAAAAGTTGCAAATTGTTTCTATCACTTATACAATAAGTGGTCAATCTGCAATTTCAACCCATGTCTCTACAAAGTCTAAGAGGATGTTTTTTTATTCCACATTGTAGTACCTTGCATGTTTTTTGGAGGGGTTGTTTTATTTTTATATTTTCACTCGAGGACATGCTTAGAGAGGAAGAAAGGGGGGCATCAATGTGAGAGAGAAACATCAATCAATTGCCTCAAATGTACCCCAGCTGGGTGCTGAACCTGCAACCTAAGCATGTGCCCTGATCCGAATTGAACCTGTGACCTTTTGGCCCATGAAAAGACACTCCAACCAACTGAGCCACACTGGCCAGAGCTGTTTGTACATTGTGATCTACATCTCACAGATGGTAAATCTATGAACACTTAATAGTCTCATTTTGGAGGGGATGAGGAGAGGAGAAAAACTTTCAGTTTTGGTTTTGATTTATGTCACGAGACTCAAAATATCTTACTATTTCTTTATTGCAGTATATTCAGTTTCTCTGCAGTCTGTTAGAAAATAGTTAAATTATTTATATTTTATCCTCTCAGTCAAAGTTCAGTACTTCTAAATGGAACATATAGTCAGGTTTGCACTCTATAAATGCAATATAAAGTTAAGTATTTCAATACAATATAACATACAGATGTTTGATTATGACACATAAGCAAATACATTTGCTTGTATATGAATTGATAGTTTTGGAATTATTCCAACAACAAGAAAAGAAAATCATATCAGAGATAAGTTCTCTAAGTATTTGAATTTATGATCTAAATGCTAAATTACCAATAATTTATTTGTTATATCAAATATTTTCTTCTTTCTGAACTTTCTAGTCCTTCTTCCATGCATGTAGCATTTTAAATGTAGTAGTTATCATAAAAAATAATATAAAAATGGCTAATTTGGTTACAATATTAAACATCTTTCCCTAACATCTAATGTTTTTGAGTCTTTATAGTCATTGACTTTTAGAAGTAATTTTTGCATAAAAATTTGACATTTTTGTATAAATTCTCAAATATTTGAATATTTCCAAACATTATGAATATTGCAAACCTCAGTTTAATCTAAATTACAGAGAATATTTTGATGGATTTACAAATGTTTAAGTATTTTGATTTTATATAAACTAAATATGAATCAATGAATGCACACCTTTATTGTATGACTGAAAGAAAAGCACTTTTTATGTATATTATATTACAGTATAACATCATATGAGCTGTCTTCTCTAAATTAATATCTTAAAAATTATAATCATTTATTTAAAATTCCTCACTGAAAGTTATATATTTTAAAAAGTCTAAGTCTTATATTTAAGAAAATAGAAATAACATTTTTTTAAAATCAATGTCTAGCTCAGCATCCTAAATGTTTAAAAAGGAAGATTAGTTACACGGGTATAAAACACTTGTAAATTTAAATAATGAAAAACATCTTCTAGACTATTTATATTTGGAACATAAATATGTGATTTTAAAAGTTTGCAATTTAATAGTTTCTATTGTTCACAAACTTTATTCTTTAATGCAAGATATATGTATTCAAATAAGTCAGGATTTCAAGATTTTTGTTGTACATAGACCATTTTTGGTACTTTGTCTTGCATTATTTTTGACAAAAAACACCTCTCTCTTTTGACACATGCATATACTTTGCAAATTACTGGAATGCAGAGATTATTTTAGTAGTCTTTCTAATTTGCAAAGCAATTAATAAATAAATTTCCTATATTAGTTTCAATAAACGGTTTTTAATGACTAATTGTTGTTTGGAATTAAAATATATTGATATTAGATGAGTGCAAAATTGATACATAATGCCAATTGCAAAGTTATTTATGCAAAAAATATAGTGTCATAAACATTTCATCAGAAATAAGACTCTGAGTTATATGTAAGTAAGGTGTATTAGAAATTTTGTTATGAGTGGAGTAATCAAGAAAATGAATATTATATATGTTTTGGAAACAAAAACAAATATATGCAATGCAATATAATTTGACATATGATCTATACACCAATGTTTGCATTATACATACTATACATTTTTGAATCTTAAATATATTTTATACAAATACATTATGTGCATTATTATATGATATATACAATTTATTAAAAGATACTCAGGTAATAAGAAAAGCTGATAATAAATAATGAAAAATAAAAATTGCTGTGCAGTGTACTTGAAAATACTGGCATCTGTTATAAAATTATTTTACAATTAACATAAAAAATAAAATTTGATTAATTCAGTTTATTCTATGTTTTAAAGGAAATATTGATGAAGCAGAACAAGAATGGAAAGCAGGATTCTATCGCTGGAGCAATTACATGATGGACTGGAAAAATCAATTTAACGATTACACAAGCAAGAAAGAAAGCTGTGCAGGTCTCTAATTAATAGATTTACCCTTTATAGAATGTTCATTTTCCTGTAAATCGAGGCAAAAGTATTGGTAGCTCTCTTACATGCCTAATAAGAAAACTATTAAATAGCTGAACAAAAATGCCAGAGGGATAATATTGACTTCTCACATGTATCATTTAGCATTTTACTTAGCATTACAAAACCAAAAAAGCTAAAACATATTTAATTAAATTTCACAATTTAAAATTGGCAATTAATTATATGCATATTAAAATGATTTACAGCTTCAAAGTCTTTATTTCCCAAATAACTTCAATATTTATTTCCTAAAATATGTTGTCTCTTTTCAGTTGTATATTTATTTAAATTACCACTCATAGATGGGTAACTTGAGACACTGAATACTGTAATTAACAATATTGTTTCATCTAATTAATTTATGAATTTAATGTCAATATGAATTACAAAAAGAAACAGAATATGCATGCCTTCCTTTTTTGACCATAAAACAAGATCGAATCTTAAAATAAGAAGATTGACCCCTTTGGTAGAAACAAAATGATGCTACTAAGAGACAAAATGTAAAATAATATACATCAGTTTTATATTTTAAATATATATATACACATGATTATAATCACCAAATTATATTCTCTATTTTTTCGACTCTTGCACTTTTGCAACTCCCTACTGTTTGACTTTCCCCAAAGATGTACTTATGTAAATTGCCCTTCCTATAACTAAAAAAAAAAAAAGTAGATGAGCAGAAATCTAAAGTCAGAAGTCATGTACTACCTGGGGTAGAAAACTTGGCTAGACCCAGAAATATTAGGAACAATTGCTTAGTTTTCATAAGAGCACTGTTCTATTCTAAGTGACAAATATTTATATTTTTGATAAAAAATAATATTCTTTTTAAAACCTAAAATTTACAAAGCCACATTTACTAACTTGCATGTCAATGGATCATATCTAGTGAATAAATTCACTGTTTGGTCACTAAAGGGGACAAGTTCAGTATGTTAAGATTTGGAAACCTGCAGACTTGTTGATTATGTTAAGGATTGAAAACTAGCACTCAAGATATAACAAAGTGAGTCTACATGTCCATACACTGTTTGTTAAGTCAGTCTCATTTTCTTTTTTCCTGTTTGACTATAGTTAGAGCTAGTACGAGTCTGCCATCCTTACTCCAAGTTCATGGTACTTGATCAGCTTCAGCTGGTTGGAGAGGGTTGGTATAAAAGCCAAGTAGCTTTTGATAGCATTTCAGTACTGCTAGAAATGGACATTTTGCTTTATGGTTCTTCCTCATCTTGAGATAAAGGGAAAAAGAACACACACACAAGTGGTAGGTAAATTATCAGGCTTTCAGTTCAACAGCACCACTTTGACTTCAGGGGCCATTTCAGGATCCCTCCAGGAGCCATTATGCTTTTTGGAACCACTTAAGCCTTCTTCTGATGTGGAATCTTTGATATATAAAACATCAGAAGGAAAGGTATAATTTTTAAAAGTAATTAATTTCTGATCAATCAGAAAATAAATTCCATGGATAAATCTTAATGTAATTTCTGTTGTGATATTTTAACAGAATATTCTAATCAATGGAACCTTCCCAACATTACTGAAGAAGACAAACTCAACAGTCAGATTTCCTGTGGTAGTTGTAGCCTTACGAAATATTTAAAAAATGTCTCTTTATAGTTTGTTTTAAAATTAAGATGGTAAAAAATAAAGGAAATACAAGGTTTTTGACTGAATGTACTTAATGTGAAGATAAATAAATAAGTTATTTACAGACACAGTCTTGATGGAACCATCAGAAGGTCAAAGAATAAAGAAAGGACCACTACAATCACACACACAGAGGTGGATGCATAAATACATGCATTTATACATATAGAAGTCTATTAATGTTCAGCAAAAGATCATCATAAAAACTTTCACTGAATTATTCCAAGAGGGAATAAAAAGGGGATTTTGCCATATTCAAACAAGGAGAATGCATTATAGTCATATGATGGCTATCTAATCATATGTCAAGTATTAAAAACTAAAGTAAGGTATAATCTGAGAATATGTACCAAGAAACCCAAAACACAAATTTAAAAGAGTATATGCACTTCTATGTTCATTGCAGTGTTATTTACAATAGCCAAAATTTGAAAGCAGCACAAGAAGCCATCAGTAAATGAGTAGAAAAGAAATCTGATATATTTACACAACACTACAAGGGCATAAAAAAAGGAAATATCACCCTTTGCAACAGCATGGGTGGATGTGGAGAGCATTATGGTAAGTGAAGTAAGCCAGCCAGAGAATGATAAGTACCACATGATTTCACTCATAAGTGGAATCTAATAAACATAATACAATAAGAAACAAGATAGAAACAGAGTCACAGACAGAGAACAAACTAACACTTCTGGGAGAGGGGTTATGGGGCTGGGCTAAAAGGTAAAAGGATTAAGCAAAAAAAAAACCCCTCATTTAATTTGCTTTCATTTATTTATTTAAATTTCCTTCAACAGTTCAGGGAGGAAAAAATATACTTAACAAAGAAGTCTCTAGAGAATAAACGATAAAAGTTTATTTATAGACATGGGAATTTTAAAAATGGTTGGAATGAATATGCCAAGAGAATGATCTGTCTGGCTATCTGTCTGTCTGCCTATATACCTATCTGTGAATGGATTATCTACCTACGATAGCTGTGCCCAATTTTAACCAAGAAGGAAAAAAAAAAAAGAAAAACACCAGAGAAATATTACTGATATAGTTAATTCAACCTGCAGTATGAATTCAAAGTCATTGCCTTTACCAAGATACTCTTTTTTTATTTTTTGTTTTCTTTTTTTATTAATTGTTGTTCAGTTACAGTTGTCTTCATTTCCTCCCATTACTTGCCCCCACTGTCCCCTCCCCTATCCACCTTCGATCCTCTCCCCACCACTGTTGTCTTTGTCTATGTGTCCTTTATACAAGTTTCTTGACTCTTTCCCTTTTTTCCTTTGTTATCCCCCTGCCACCTTCCCTCTGGTCACCGTCCATTTGTTCTTTATTTCCATGTCTCTGCTCCTATTTTGCTTGCATGTTTGTCGTGTTGATTAGCTTCCCCTTGTAGGTGAGATCATACGGTATTTGTCCCTCACCGCCTGGGTTACTTCACTTAGCATAATGTTCTCCAGTTCCACCCATGCTGTCGTGAATGGTAGGAATTTCTTCTTTCTGTTACATTCTCCTCAGTTTGACTAAATTTTGGACAGAGATTTCTTCCAGACTGCAGGCCTCTGACCTATTTTAGAAATCTGACAATTTTTATTTCTTTCTCTACCCCTTGAAATGTATGTAAATCTCCCAGCCTCTTGTCAGATTTACTACATAGGAAATGTCTTTCTCAAAGACCTGGGAACTATTGCTTTGAAACTAGACATTTAAAAAGATAGTGTTTTCATTTGCCATTCTCTGTGGGAAGGTAAGATCATAACTTTGATGGGAGCCAATTACCAAACACAGATGGCCTAATCATAGACAAAAAATATTTGCAAATTCAGCAATAACTCAACGTGTTCAATACAATCAATTGGTCAACCCATCCCCAATGTCCTCAAGAATTTTTCGACTAACTCACCTTAGCAGTTAACACCCTCACAGATTTTGTTACAGAGGAGTTCAATTTCTCTCTCTATTACAGCAGTCTTGAATAAAATCATCCCTTCCTGTTGACTTTGTCCAGTACGTTTTTACTTTAATAGCTTAAACCAACATCCAAGACTTCTTAAAAGACCCAGGAACCAGTCACAATCCTACCATTTTCTACTTCCTAATTAGGAAAGTGCAAATATTTTTATTGCAGCAAATATCCTTCAGAAACAATGACTCTCTTAACAACCTAATGAAAAGGGTGGTAGAACTTGAATTTGTGAGGCATTGAATACCCATTTTTGTTGGCTTTCCCCTACTATCTTCCAGGGGTGTCTAACTGGTGGCCCAGGGTCCACATGTGGCTCAGGATGGCTACGAATGCGTTCAAACACAAAATTGTAGATTCACTTTGAACCTTATGAGATATTTTTGTGTTATGAATCACAATATATTTAATGTGTGACTCAAGACAACTTGTCTTTTTCCAGTGTGACCCAGAGACATGAAAAGGTTGGACACCCCTGTAAAATGTAAGGCAGATAATAATTTGCATATTTGTGTCAATTTTATGTTTTTAATATTTTAAATTTTTACCATTTACTTAATATTCCAGAATATTTTTTCTTCTTCTTTTCTACATGAAATTTAACTTTCATGGTAATAGTATTTTCCTGATAGAATGGCTATGAACAGCTTCATTTTTCACATATTTCTTTTATTTTCCTTTTTCTCTTCTTTCTTTTTCTTTACTGCAAAGTAATAGCTACAGATTTTTGTGCTATTGTCTAGAAGTCCTTGTAATATAAAGGATTATGTTTGTATGTATAATGCAAATGTTCATTATAATGTTAGGCCTTTGGGTACAGACCCTAGGAAATGTGATTCCCAGAAATATGAGTTTGGAAGGAACGTAACTTGGTTTAGCTATGGTTTTTTCACATCAATGGAAATGATCCTTTAGTCTATAGCCCCAAGCCAAAAACAACATCTTTCATCCAATAAGACTCTTCCTTTCCCACTGTTCTTAAAGATATTTCTGTGGCTTTCTTTAATTGAAATGTGTCTTTGTTTTACAACATTGTAATATGATAATTTTGAAGTTACTATCTTTGCACAAGGTAATAAGTGAGTGAAAAACTCAAATGCTAACATCTGCTGTAGCATTTCAATTTTAAACCAAATGTGTGTATAATATTCTCTTTGGTAAGTGAATTAACATTTTCACATAACCATGAATGATACAATTTTAATAATCTCCCTTGGAGTTTTCGCTTTGAAGTCATGTGCAAAATATTAAGTGAAAATTCTAACAGAACACTATTCCTTCTTTCTTTTTAGATTTTTGAAGATTTCAAAGATGGAGAGTAAGTACCATGTCCTTTCTCTCAGTTTCCCTGGCATTAAAGCCAAGTAGAGAGGCAACTATTTATTCCTCTTAGAGTAGATGTAAGGCTTCCAGGGACTGTGTCAAATTCCAGAACACCTGAGTTTCTTGATCACTGCCTCGCACTACTATATGGAATTCTATTTCATATATATTTTTCAATCCCTGGAATACATTCCAACACTTTTATGATGTTTCTTAATATTTTCAACTTTTTTAGTTGTCACTATTCCTTGAAGACATATTTAAATGAATATACATTAATATCCTGATGAAAAGTATCACATTTCCAGTATCAATTCAGTGCATGGGATATCAGTTTTATTAAATTTACCTGTATCTCACCTAAAGAAATTCAACAGTGTAATATTTTGGGACATTTTCCCATATAAAACACCCCTACTCAACAGATTTGAAAGGCAACTTTAGAGGTAAACTACTTGCACCGTGTAAGAAGACCGGTACATGAGGAGATCCTCCATCTTCAAAATAATTTGATGACTTATATCCATATCTCAATTAATTTTTATCTCTTTTTTCTTTTACTTATCTGTAAAAAATGTTAATAGTATTAGTTCAAATTTTTAAGGTGTGTGTTCATTAAAATAAATCTTAGAAAATGTTTTTAAAAATTGTAATCATACTAACTCAAGATAACTTTTTAAGTTTCTTAATATATATTTACATACATATGAATTTTTGTCTACTACAAAAATGTATATGCTTATATAACATATATTTTAAAATATATACCACGCAGTATGTACTGAGATAAATGTCAATTCACAATTTATTTATTCATTCAATGTGTTCATTAAAAGACATTAATTTAGAGGAGTAAATAAACATTTTCTGCCTAAGGAACTGGTTGAATAGGTTTATCTTATTCTGAGAAAAGGAAAGTTGTAGGTCCAGAAGGTCTAAATAGAGAAACAAGAGTTTGTTTGAGAGTGTGTTAACTTCCAGATGCCTACTAGATATCTAAGAAAGAGAGAGAAAAAAACCACTTTGTTACATGAGAGTTGAGTTGAAGGAAGATGTCTAGATTAGAGATGTAAATTAAGTTGTCTCCAGCATCAAGATGTTCTGTGAAGCCGTTGGACTGAAGGTGATTACCCAGAGATTGAGTGTAAATCTCACTCAACCTGAGCAGAAACAACTCTCCAGCACTGAGACTTGATTTGATGTTTAAGTCTCTGTTAAGCTACAGTGCTTATTGCCAGATTTTTATAAAACAACTTGCTTCTTTGCAAGTTTCTAACCTTGACTCATCTCCCTTCTATCTACAATTCAACACAATTTTTTTCTTTAGGAAATGTAAACCAAGCTTTTGTATAGCTAGGTGAATCTTTTGGTTGCTTTTGCAAATAAATAAATATTTCGTTAAATTTATACTATCACCATTTAAATACATTTTCTTCAACTATACTGAATTATCTACAGAACAGAAATCTAAAAGCAAGTAGAGTTTTGTTTCCATGCATACAATCCATATCTCTCTTTGGGAACTTATGTAATTTACATATGCTTGCATGCATACATGTAGCTCATAAGGCTAAGTAATGGACCCTCAAAGGACATCTACTTTTTAATCCTGGAACTTGTAAATGTTTCCTTGTAGTGCATAAAATAATTTTGCAGAAATGATTAAGTTACAAATCTTGAGAAGGGGAGGTTTATTGGAGTATCTAGGAAGGTACTAAATACTATCACATGTATTCTTATAAGAGAGAGACCTGGGGGAGATTTGAAAACACAGAAGAGGAGAAAGAAGGCAATGTGACCACAGAGGCAGAATTGGAGAGATTCAGCCACAAGCTAAGAGGAATGTCCACAGTTACCAGAATCTAGAAGCGACAAAAATATGAATTCTTCCTGGAGCCGATGGAGGAAAGGTAGCCCTGATGAGACCTTGGTTACAACTTAGTGAAACTGATTTCAAATTTCTAATTTCTAGAACTGAGAGAGGAAAATTTGAATTGTTTAAGTCATTAAGTTTGTGTTAATGTATTACAGCAGTCATAGGAAATAGAAGCACGCACACACATATATACATATATAATTTTACTAAAATATTTCTAATTATTATTTATCTAACATATTCTTCCCTGTCTTCAAAGGTATTTCAATCTACTGGTTAAAATGTATCTTCATTTTGTGATAAGTTTCAGGTATTTGTTTCTTATTTTTTCTCTGTTCACTCTATTCTCACCTCCTGTGGTCCTATTATTCTTGAATCTAAGTATGTGAAACTGTCCCAATTTAGCCTCTCTTTAATTTTTCTTTATTGCTTTCCTTAGAAATACTCTCACTTGGGATGTTTCCCCTCTGACATTTGCTCTTCTTCCCTGATTTGCCTTCTATATCTAATCTATTATTTTATTATCACTGTTATTAAAGGTAGTAATTTTTGTTTTGCCTCTCAGATAGTTTTTATTTCAACTTATTCTCTTTATGGTTGGTTGGTGTAATTTCATAAATGCAAAAATTCCTTTTAACCTTTCAAAATAAATTTTTATTATTCATAAATATTCTAAAATTTTCTTATTTTTATGCATTAATAATTTCAAAAGCAAGTATTCTTTGGACATAATCATTTCTTTCATTTCTTTTAGATGAATTATTTTCCCATAGCTCTATGCTAACACAGTGTTGTGTGAATAAGTGTCAACATAAACTTTGGCAGAAATAAGTGGGAATTCCTGGTTTAATCCTTAAGAAACAGGAAAAGGAAGAGGAAACAGATTAATATAGTTTTAACATATCAGTGAGCAAATCCACCGTATGGTAGGGTCTAAGAGGAAATTCTAATGAAAAGCCTTGTCACAAAAAGGATATTTATGTGAGTTCCAGAAGGTTTCTTCTCCAAGGTAGGTATGATAGACAGAAAATTGCTTTAACCATGTACTGGAGATATTGAGGAGAATACATTGTAAAGTATATGATTGTCTAGCCATTATATTTTATACCTTAAATTGATACAAAATAATATTGAGTGTCAACAGTAATTAAAAATGAACATTTTAAATATAAATAAAATAGTGGTATTCAAAACTTCTTTTAAAAATTACATGTTCAGATCAGTTCTTTATCAGATAATCAAGACCGATTTCTGACCAAGAGAAAGCTACTTCTAACATATGATTTCATTCATATGTGGAATCTAATGAACCAACTGAACTAATAAACAAAATGTTGACAGACTTATAGGCTGACAGCTCTGGAGGGGGAAGTAGGAGGTGTGGTGGGATTAAGCAAAAAAGATAAAAAAGGAAGAACCCATGGAAAGGGATGACTGTGTGGTGATTATGGGAGGAGAGGTGTGGGTGAACATAGAAGAGGATATGGAGGGATGAATTGTGATGGAAAACAAATAAAATAAAAATATGTATTTAAAAAATCACAATGGGGAATGCACACACACACACACACACACACACACACACACAGAAAGATAAAGGCTACTTCTGCCTAGAATTTCCACTGTATTAGCTTCTGTAGTTTCTGAATAATGCAAGTGTGACTCTTATATATTGTTTTTCATTTTATTTCTTTGTTTTATTTCAAACTATTTCAACTTTGCATGACTTTTGGATAACAGGATTTACCTTCAAAGGTCTGTTTTGTTCTTTGCTTAACTCAGTTTTTAGTACTAGAAATGATTATTTGAAATTGTAGAGTCCAAATGTTGCTGACATACAAGAGTAAATATTTTTAAAATCTTAAAAATGTATAGAGGTATGGGTTGGTGTTATGTATTATGCTAATGCCCAAATTCCTATGCTGAAATGAAGAAAGAAAAAACCTACATTCTCAAAAACTATAGGTAAATCAGTGTGACAATAAATTTTTATTAGAATCTCACAGAGGTATATCACCCAGGAAAAGTAACTTCAATACAATGATTATTAATTGCTGATAACATTTTTGTTCTAAAAAAATACAATTAAAAATGTATGTTAAGCCCCAGCTGATGTGGCTCAGTGGATTGAGCACCAGACTGTGAAGCAAAGCGTCGCTGGTTCAATTCCCAGTAGGGGTACATGCCTGAGTTCCAGGCCTGATCCACAGCAGGGGTCACACAAGAGGTAACCAAACATTAATGTTTCTCTTCCTCCCTCCCTGACCCTCTCTTTAAAAATACATACATAAAATCTTTAAAAAGTATTTTTAAAAATGTATGTTAACACATCAGATAGTAGTTATAAAAGCTTTACATTTATTTTACTAAATCACAATAGTATATTTTCAGTTTGAGTAGCACTCTACCAATGAATTTATTTCTTTATAATAGGTCAATAACTCTCAAATACACTTTATATAATTATTTGTTTAAAATTTAAAGACTCATTTTTATTGAGCTGTGTTTAATTAAGAGCGAGGAGGCATCATGTTACTAAGTTAAATTAAATTCTTGTCGCTCAAACATTAAGTTTACCCAATGCTTCTCCATTTCATTATTTTAAGATACTCCTGGCTGATGAAGGTCAAAATGAACATGAAAAGATCACTAAGCTAAGACATTTTAAATTCCTTAACTATAAAAATATATTTTGAATATAATTCTTCAATAATAAACTAAGTAAATCATGCCCTAATTCAATAATGCCCTAAGAAAAATTCCTGTGTTATACAAAATTTCTGCAAATTATTGATACCAGAATTCAACACATTGAAATTAAGAAACCAGCACCAGATTTACAGAACAATGCTAGAATAAAAAGAAGGAAACAGAAAAATAAAGAATGGACAAAAACATTCAGTAGGAAAAAAATGATTTTATGGAGCAGACAAAATTGTGACAAAAATTGTCACTAATTTTTTAAAATCTTAATAAAATAAGAGATAGTATGAGCAATACTTCAAAGCAGAGATACAGAAATTTAAAAAAGATGTGCCACTCAACAGAGAAAGACAGCACACGTGTTAATAAATCAGACAAAAAAGTAAGAGAGATAAATAATTCTCAGGTATAAATCCCACACTAGGAGCAACACAAAAACAAAACTATCCTGGCTGGAAACACAGTGAAAATAAAAGTAAAGAAAATACAAAAAAGAGAAATAGATGAATAGAAAAGATTAAGAAAAAAGATCTAATATAATCAGTTTGCTAAATGTGAAAACTAAAATAGGAGGACAGAAGAGTTTTTATAATTTAAGGAAAAGTACAGTAAATACAACTTTTTCTCTATAAATTGAGAAAGGACACTATTTATCTGGAAAGAAAGAGTGAGAGTATTTTGCATCTCCTAGGAATCCAGCAAGACTGTAAAACATTTCCTCTGTATATAAAGATTAGAAAAAAACGTAAGTGTCCAGTACTAGGATAGTATTGAAGCTAATTTGGTTTACTCTTAAAGTGGAATACCACTTAACAGTTAGATTAGGTAAGTCTTTATGTGTTGATAGAGAAAGTCTCCATTTTTTTGAATTGGAAGAAATCAACATGCATAATATTCTGGATGTATTATGATTTCTATTTGAAAGCAATAATCTCTGGGCCCTGCCCAGGTAGCTCAGGTGGTTAGGATCTTGTCCAGGTACACTAAGTTTGTGGCTTTGATCTCTGGTCACGGCACATACATGAGTTGACAAATGCCTTGCTGGTTAGCTCAGTGGATTGACTATGGGCCTGTGAACCAAAGGGTCATGGTTCAATTCCCAGTCAGGGCACATTCCTGGGTTGCTGGCCAGGTTCCCAGCAAAGAGCGTGCAAGAGGCAACCACACATTGATGTTTCTCTCCCTTTCTTTCTCCTTCCCTTCCCCTCTCTCTAAAAATAAACAAATAGAATCTTTTCAAAAGAGAATCGACCAATGAATGCATAAATCATTGGAACAAATGAATGCTTCTTACTTCCTCCTTTCCAAAAATATCAATAAATGAAAACAGTTATCCTTGGAAACACACTTTAAAAGAATAATGGTGAATGACTCTGAGGAAGGAACTAAATGTCTTGATAGAAATATGGAACTGAGAATTTGTTTTGCATGTTCTACACATGAGTGCCTTTATACTTTGTAACGTGTACATATATCACCTATTTGAAACAAATAATAACATGTAATTTTAAAGAGGCAGCTAAACCTGTTGTTTAATTAGTCTCAGGGGGAAAATGGTCAATAACAACAACTGAATACCAACACGGTTGCTTTTGGCAGGCATTGTTCAGAAATATAATGAATGATGAGATATAATTTCATCCATAATGTTTTACCTTCAACTATTTGGAATGGCATTTTACTCCTATCTAATCCATGAAGGCTGTGCTTTTCAAAATTACACATTTGGCAAGAGACTTCCTAAAGTTTTTCAATGTCTATGGATAATTGGGCACACCTGCCCTCAACATTTCCAGGCCAAAATGGCTCTTCCATGCTTTGTGGCACATAATTCTGGGATCTCAACCAGGACATTCATTCTTTTACGGGGGGGGGGGGGGGGGTGGCGGGAACACTAAAACTCCTTTAGTGAGAATATGATTTAGAGTCTTTATTTAGAGCAATGAACTTTGCTAAACTTTGAACATTTAGAGCAATGTTCAAATAGGCACTTATAGTTTACTTCAATCAGTTGCGGAGTGTATCTTCACCTTTGGTATAGATAAAATGGATATGGGGACCTGCCGAGCCTCAGTCATTTCCTCCTCTCATAAGATAACGAGAAAGTAGCACTGACAATTTTGTCTCATAACTACACACTAACAGAATTCCTCTGACCTTCATGTTACCCAGACACACATCCTTCCTCTATTTTTCTGCTGATAAGATGTAATAGGATGGTAACTAAAGGTAAAAAGTAAGAATACTATGCCCATGAAAAAGGTGAAGGGATCAATAACTACAAATTGGTAGTTACAAATAGTCATGGGAATGTAAAATACAGCATAGGAAATAGAGTCAATGATATTATAATAACTATGTATGGTGCCAGGTGGGTACTGGAAATACTGAGGGGAATATTTTGTAAAGCATATGATTGTCTAATCACTATATTGTACAAGTGAAGTTGATATAAAAATATTGAATGTTAACTATAATTAAAAATACAATTTAAAAAATAAATAAAATAGCTGCATTCATAATTTACAGAAAAATATCGTGTTCAAATAATCAGATCTTTATCAGATAATCAGGACTGATTTCTGATCAAGAGAAAGCTACTTCTGTATATGATTTCACTCACATGTGGAAAATAATGGATAAATTGATCTCTAAATAAACTCTGGGGGTGGGTGAGGTTGGTGGGGGTGGAAGAATTGAGCAAAAAAAGAAAAAAGAAGAAAGAACTCATGGACATGGACCACACTATGGTGATTATAGGGGTGGGGGATAAATGGAAGTAGAAGAGGGTGTGGGGGGATAAATTGTGATGGAAAAATAAATTAAGAAAATGACAACAGACAACACACACACAAAGATAAAAAGCTCCTTCCTTCTAGAATTTCCACCATATTGACATCTATAGTTTCTGAATTAAACAAGTATGACTCTTAAATATTAGATATTATTGTTGACATTTTTGTCACATAGCAAAAAAAAAATCTCTATAAAGAAAGTAGTGCATTATTTTATATCCTGTCACAAATTCCTTATTTCCATTGCCAACTACCCAGAGGCCTTACTGAGAGAGCACTATGATAACCTGTGCCGAGAGGATGTCCTAGGATGAATGGTCATGACCTAAATCTGAGATGCAAATAAGAACAAGACCTTCATGTTATAAACCAAAATTAATTTTAGACTCCAATAAAGAATGAAAAACATTTATTTGAGCAAAAGGAGCTGTAACCTAGGAGACACAGACTCAGTGAGCAACCTAAATTGTGTTCCTTAAGACAAAATGAAATCAAGGCAAAAGTTCCTGCCCATGGTCCCACTTAGGTCTGTTTTATGTACATGAGGTGTCCAAATGTGTGCACTTTCTGGCTGCCCATCATGGAGCAGTTCTGATTAGATGGGGCAGGAACTCCCTTGTAAAGCGTATTCATCCAGGCATAACTGACCAGGGCATAGTGCGGGAGGTGGAGAGGTCAGTCTGAGGTTCTTGACATACAGAATGTGTGAGAAGCCCCTATAAGGAAATGCCACTAAGCTTTTATTGTTTATAAAATTGGGGCCCTCAATTGACCATAAAGAGTCCAGCTCAGGATATAAACTGCTTTTGAGGTTCCCAGCAAATGAATCTTCTCCTTGGTGTCCACAATTCGAATAATCTGAGAAAGAACATTCTAGGTTAGTGCAAAGACACCAAGGCAAAAATAAGCTTATTATGTTTGACAAAAAGATTGGAGCTAAGCAAGGATAGAAGGAACCATGGGAAATAAAGTCGAATTTTGTAGGGTCTTAAAAGAGCATTAGGAATTTGCATTCTGTCTTAAATCAGTGAAGAACTATTAGAAGGATAATAAACATAGGAACGATGGGCTCTCATTTAGATTTTAAAAGTTCATGTGACTGCTGTGTGGCAAGTAGATTCCTGGGAAAGGCAGTACAAGGAGGCTGTAATAAGCCTCCAGTAAAGAGGCTTTCAAAATAGTACAGGCAGGAGATGACTGTGGCATGAAGGTGAATAATCACAGTGAAGATCCAAATAAGAAGATAGAATGTGCTTTGAAGATGAAATGATCAAAGTGTTATATGTATTGAATATGAGTGTGAAGAAAAAGAAATACTTGACAATGACTCTAAGATTTTTGGTCTAATTAACTCGTATTGTGGTACAGTTACATGGGGCGGCTGGGGTGGGAAAGCTCAGGAAGCAGAACATATTTATTAGTTCAGGGTGTAATTCAAGTGCTCCGTTCTGAAGATGAGTAGAATTTACATTGCTTATGTTTAAGTAAATCCCACACTTACGATAAATTCCTAGATCTTCATTTCTAATATGACTATTTTTCTAACATACAGAAATCTCATTTTTGAAACAAACCTACTCTTCTATTTTCCTTTGAACTATAGACATCTGCATAATTCCCTAATGAAGTACTATGCATCCTATAGGCCATAAGTATGTGTCAATGTCTTTTCTATGGCTTTCCTTGACCCTTATCACAGACATGTGTCTTTGCCCTGGCAGTATCGCTTCACTTTATTTATACTTTCTAATATAAGCTGTCACACTAACATTCTCATCAACTCTACTATGAATTCCTCAAGGGTGAGCTATCTCTAATTCACATTAGTATTCCTGGAAACCAGCCCAGTGCATAAATTCTCACTACGGACAAATTTTCATATGCACTCATGCTGAAAAATAGCTCACAAGCAGTATTTTCGGGCCCACCCACATACATATAGACAGCAATCACTCTTTCTCAAGTACAAAGGACAAAGGTATGCTTTAAAAATCAAAGGTTTAATTTGAAAACTAACAGCAAATACATGCCTTTTTATTTTAAAAACACACACACTCTCTGTCTCTCCATATATATATATAAATATATATATATATTCAAAACATTTAATTATGAACTGGGAAGAAAAAATACTGTCTTCAAGTTTCTTTGCTGTTAGTAAATATTATATGAAGAATTACATTACCTCTGTACTAAATTTGCACATTTGTGATTAAACCAAAATGGTCTCCTTGCAAGTTGCACGTAGGGGTCAAGAACATGACAGTGAGTCAGAAACTTGAGGCAATAATAGCAGCAGACCTGACTCAACTGTGTAGTGCCATTGTGGAATAATGTGGAATAATGTGGAATAATGTGGAGTGTCAACTGACTGAGTATATGCTCTCTCTTGCTTCTTTTTACAATCAAGGGAATCTGCCAAAATTTTTGCATATTGCTGGCAGGCAAACAAAGCCAATCCAAGCACCTGTGTTGCAAAACTCAGCAACTGTATGGTTGCCATTAGTAATCCATCTGTGAAGCTGGTACCTGCCTCATGTCAATTGGCTCACATAAGGTGGATTGGAAGGGAAATTCCATTAGATAAGGGGCACAGCAAAATTAACATATCATTTGTTCTTGTTTGTGACTGAAAAATATAGCAAGCATTGATGGAAAGTGGGAATTTTACAAAGGATTTGAATAGATTAGTAACCACTGTTACATGATGAATGGAAATGCTTGAAGTGAAAAAGAAAATATATATATGTATACACACACACACGAACACACACACATATTTGAGGAACAAAACCTTTGCTTACTTTAATGACCCATTACTCACAAATAGAATGTCAGAGTCACTAGTCCAGTATAGAGCTAAAAAAAGGAAAAGAAAAAAAGAAATCATGTCTTAATAAAGAATGGTGAACATTAGGTGAGGTTCATTTTCTTAGATTCTTAAATAACAAAATCTCATTAACTGAAATGCAAAAAATTCAGACTTTGTGGGTTAAGTACTTATCTAAGCTGAAGATAAAACACAACTATCAATGAAAAAGGGGCTTAATAGAAATATCAATGGTGTGCAAAACATTTACGGGAAAATGCTGAAACATCTTTTGAGCAGAAAATTGGTTTTGTGCACTTTCCTGTGTCAGTATATTAAAAGAGCAAATCCAATGTTACATACTAATAGCAATTATCACCTATATTTACAGGGCATGTGGTTTGCACCCAATGAGGTGCTACAGCATTTTATTTTATTTTTTAAATCTATTAAGTTTCAATAACTGGGGCTCAGAGAAGTTACTTATCTTAACCATTCGACACAATGACCGGTTTAATGTTTCCAAAAATAAATTTTATTTCCTTGATATGATTTAGCACTATTCATAATGGTGCCATTTAAGCAGTGTTTAATAAATATTTCAGTCTCTAGGCTATTGAGACAGTATAAACTAATAATGTATTATGAAGCATCTGCATAATACTGTGCTAGCTGAGGAAATCAATAAAACATAAAGTAACTATGGGATAGGTGAATGAGAAATCTGAAGAATAAAGACAACTATCTGTCATGATAAGGTTCAGGTGGAAAATGGCAAATTTGGATTTTACAAAGCAGTGTTTCTGCCTAGATCTATTCAATGACAAAGATAATATTGTACATGCTTCCCATATATTTGCTTTAGTCTCTCCAGATTTTTTAATTAATTATTTTATTGTTGTTCAAGTATAGTTGTTTGCATTTACCACCCTCCCCACCAGTCCCCGCCACCCCAGCCATCCCCACCTCCCTCCTCTGCTTCCAACCCCTTGGTTTTCTCCATGTATCCTCTACAGTTGTTCCTGAGAACCCTTCCCCACTTCTCCCCCTTTATCCCCACCCACCTCCCATCTGGTTACAGTCAGAGTGTTCTTAATTTCAATGTCTCTGGTTATATTTTGCTTGCTTGTTTGATTTTGTTGCATAGGTCCTACTCAAAGGTGAGACCATATGGTATTTTTCCGTCACTGCCTGGTCTCCAGATTTTAAAAGGGCATTTATTAGAGTAAATTATAGAAGAATGTATACCAAGTATCTCTTAGTAGTGAATATATAGATAATTTATATTTTCAGATTTTGCTCTTTTTGTATTTCTAAAATGAATAACTATTTATTGCAAAATTAAAAACTTAAATATGTAAGATGATCCATGGTAAACAGTGAGGATGGTACACATTACATTTAGAAACTCCAAAAGTACATGAGTTAAAGCAATGCAAATTATGATTATGAAAATAATATGAATAGAGATTCTTCATCTAGATTCTCAAATGCAAGAAATAATAGTTGAGGATGCATTCTTAATCTTAGGAAGTGCTGATTAATGATTCATTATATTTTTTTATTGTTTCAACATATTATTAGAATAATTTCAAATGCACAGAAAAACTGAAAGAATTTTACAGTTAAAATTCATGTCTGTACTATGTTTCTGTTGGAATTGACATTATACTATATTAGCTTTACGTATATCTATTTATCTACATTCATCTACATAACCTTCCATTTGTAGATTCATCTATCTTATTTCTGATGCATTTTAAATAAAGTTACAGACATCAGTACAATCCCATAAATACTTCACCATGCATATGTATTAATCAGCATTCAGTATTTTCCAGTGCTTTTTTAGTTGTTTTGAAGTATAATTTACATACAATTCATACATAAATATTGAATGTATTTTTAATGAATTCTGACAAATATATCTAAGTGTTCATCTTAAAAGGGCATGCACTCTCGTATGATTTTACTTATATATGGAGACTAAAGAACAATATAAACAAACAAAATTAAACCAGACGTATAAACACAAAAAGCCAACTGGTGGCTGCCAGATGGTGGGGAGGCATTGGACGTCTGGGTGAAAGAAGGAATTAAGAAATACAAATTAGTAGTTACAAAATAGTCACAAGGATAGAAAGTAGAGCATAGGGAATATAGTCAATAAATTGTGATAACTATATATGGTGCCAGGTTGGTACTGGAAATATCAGAGGAAACACTTCGTAAAGTTTACGATTGTCTAACCACTGCAATGTACACCTGAAACCACTATTAACAGTAAACTGTAAAAAAATAAAATGAAAAACATATAATAAAAAAGGGACATGAACTCATATTGAACTCTTTTTTTTTCTACTGCTTTTTTCTCAACAGCTTTCTCAGTTGGTGGATTGAGGCATTTACATAAAAATCAATTTCCACATTAATGAATTGTATTTCAAGAGCACTTTCACTACTTACTGGTTTCCATTTTTTATTAGAGTTCTAAGTTGCAAGCAACGGAAACCAATTCAGGTGGATCTAAATCTTTTCCGCCTGGGCAGAAAATAAGTTTATTGAAAAATATATTGAGTTTATCTTTTGCAATTGAAGAGTTTAGAGAAAAACAAAAACATGGCTGGAAGGCCAGGCTTGGAAGTAGAGATGTGGTCTAACAAGATTGTTAAACCTGGTCAGGGGAAGACACAATGTAACACAATGTAGCCACAGCTCTGCTGTCAGCTCTAAGATGAGGGTGAGTTGACATGACTACCTGAGCCGTGGTGGCCCAACACAAAAATCTCCAAGGAGATACACAGTCCCTGTGGAATGTCCCTGGGTGGTCCCCCTGAGTTCTGTGTCCATGCCTGGTCGGGAAGTCTTAGAATATGAGAGTCTAGTATTTTGAGCTTCTATAGTGGGTGCAACATGCTTATTTTCCCAACAGAAGCCATAAAGGAAGAAATTCTTTAAATATAAGTGAGGAATTTCATATGATTGGTACCAAAACAAATGGCCAATATCACTAACATACATCATTTCATTTTTCTGCTCAGCAGCCCTATAAAGTTGTCACCAACACAAGCAAAACATTCTTGTTTTATAGGTGAGAGCAGTGTTTAGACAACTGGTATTTCATCAGTTTGACCTTAGTACTGTATTTTCTAGTTTCTAGTTTGACTAGTGAGTACTTGTCAAATTAAAACAATGAGACTTCTTATTTTGGACAGGGCTGCGGGGCACATTGTGGTTAGAACAGGAGAGATGCTTCCTGACACCAGCTGAGCCAATTAGTTCCCTAGCAAAGATACTAGACATTTAATCTTGATTATGGCCTCTCTCTACCATAGAAGATTCTAAACTTAAAAACTGAAGGCAGCCATTATCATTTATGAGAGCAGGTCCATTGTCAGCAAGACTGAACAAGAAAACCACCTGGAGTAATAACGGAGGAGACAGCCCTAATGACAATCATGTTGGTGGTTCAGGTTCTTTTCCTGAGGCCTGGGCACATGAGGTCCTTGCAAACTGTGATTTACTTGTATATTTTATTCTGGTAATAAATTTTCCTTTTTTTGATTAAGCAAATCCCTGGTGGGTTTGTTATTTGCCAGAAAGACTTATCTTTAGCCCTGGCTCGTGTGGCTCAGTGGATTGAACACGGGCCTGTGAAGCAAAGGGTCGCCGGTTGGATTCCCAGTCAGGGCACATGCCTGGGTTGCGGGCCAGGTCCCCAGTAGGGGACACAGGAGAGGCAACCACACATTGATGTTTCTCTCCCACTCTTTCTCCTTCCCTTCCCCTCTCTGTAAAAATCAATAAAATATTTTTTTTAAAAGAAGTGTATTTCAAAAAAAAAAAGAGTTATAATCATTGCATCAATTATAGATAGGTGATCCTGAAATGAAACCTGCTTTCACCCACATGGCAGAAATGAGGTAGATCACAATTTATTAAGCGTGGACCTCAACATTTTCTAACTATAATCTTTCATGTAATTAATACTGAATTTATTCCCTCCTTAATAAGTAATGTCACAGAATGAGTTTCTTTTAAAACAAGAAGTACCTTCTTGTACTCTTACAAGTAGCTGAGAGACCAAAAAAGGATCAAGATGTACTGAAGAACCACCTCATCTTCATTTAAATTATTATCCATTTTATCTTCCCCACCCCAATTCTATAAAACGTTAATAAGGCTATAAGTCTAAGCTCTATGTCACTGTAACTGTGTAGCTTTTGGACTCTACAAGAGATTGACTCCAAATATGGTATTTTTTTTGCTACAAGTAATGTGCATATGAAAGGCAATAACTCATTTCTGCAAGCTCTAATTCCATAATAATTTATTCCAAGGCCTTGGCAGCTAATGCTTCACTCACTATTAATAGAAAACCGTGCAAGTGGTGTAGGTGGTACTTTCAGTTTAGTAATGCTGTAGTCAATTTCTTTAATTTATAAAGTATTTATAAATCTCATTTTTGCAAAGCTGCTGAAACTGTGTAGGCAGAAACCAGTTATCTCCTTATCTCACAGCTTTCCAAATTGTATCTTCTTCTGTAGCCAACATAATCATTTACACTCCTCTTATTAAATCTGTTGCATGACCCCATCTGTTACTTTGCGTCTTATGAAATAGCTGATTATTGGTGTGGCTCATGATTAGAATTTATTTTGTTATTTCAATTACCCTAGAGCAGGTATTGTTACATAGGGCTTGTTAAAATCAGATTCCTGAAATCTATCTTAGCATTGGCAGTAACACTTTCAACTTTTACCTGTATGAATTCTCCTTCTTTGCATCTGGTGTTACTGTTTGCCCTGAACCCTAAGGCCATATCAGCTTTATCATACTCAGCATATGCATGGCATATCTTTTTTCATCTTTAACTTTCTTGTGCTATAATGAGTCTTTATTCATTCTGCGGTTTGGATATCATATAAAATTTCACTTGCCATATAATATTTTCTTCTTTAATTTTTTCCAACCGTTTACAATGCAGCACACTATTCCAAGCTTGCCGTGCAAAAGCAGTGGGTAAACTGGGCATGTGGGGCACTGTTTCCCAGCCCCCTCTGCAGAATACAAAACAAAGTTAGTGCCACTTAAAATGTTGGGCAGAATAGTTAGAGTAAATCTTTATTTTCTCAACCGATTTATTGATTATCTAAATTGGACAAAGTAAATAAATTGTTACGGTCCCTGGCTGGTGTGGCTCAGTGGATTAAAATGGCCTGCCAATCAAAGGGTCGCTGGTTCTATTCCCAGCCAGGGCACAGGCCTGGGTTGTGGGCCAGGTCCCCAGTGGGGGGCCTGTGAGAGGCAACCACACAATAATGTTTCTCTCCTCTTTCTCCCTCCCTTCCTCTCTCTAAAATGAATAAGTAAAATCTTTTAAAAATATAAATAAATAAATAAATAAATGATAAAGGTAAATAAATATCTCAGGCAAGACTCCATAAATACAACAGGGAAATACAGTCATACCTTGGTACTGTCAGTGTCAAAATCCATCTTACCCTGTACTCATCGAATTTTGAAGAGGAAAAAAATGTTTGGCATTGGGTCCTTCCTTGGGACTTGTATGGGTGCTAGAACTTGTATGGGTCACGATGCCATCCTGCAAGAGAAAATGCTTTATTGTTTGGTACTTGTGGGTTTACAGAACCTGTCATGAGTCCTGGAATTAATTAATAAAGAGTACTGAGATACCACTGTAAGACATATAAATATATAGAAAGTCCAATATTAAATGTAGCGAGTGACAAAAGAGCATTATGCAGAACACTGGGCAGTGGTATGAGGTTTTGCTGAGAATTTACATGGAACAAAATGCACATATTTAAGTGTATGACCCAAGAAGTTTGAAAAATGGTACTCCTGTTAAAAAACTATCCCAGTTGAGAAAAAAATGTATTTTCATTACCATGAGAAAATATCATAGTCTTTTTATAGTCAAACCCCCACCAAGAGCAGCCATTGTCAAGATTTTCTTTAGATTAGATTAGCCTTTAATGTTCTAGAAATGCATGTAAACAAAAATCACACATTATGTCCAACAGAAATGATGGATTTCACTAGTTTTCAGTTTAGTTCTGAAAATCATTACTTCATGTTTTGTTGAACTCTATTATTAGGTAGATACAAGTTTAGTATTTTTAAATCTACTTGTTAAATTAACTCATTTATCTTTATGAATATTTTTATAGATGGTGATACCCCATGTCATGAAGTCTGCTTTATCTAAGAATATAATCATATCAGCTTTATTATCACTATTTAGCATTTTTATTTCCTAATGTAACTAGAATTTCCAGACTCATCTTTTACTGTCCTTGCCCCATATTTGAAATCAGTCATCATAGCTGTAAGCAGGGGTGTCCAACCCTCACCCTGCATGCAGCCCAGGGTGACTATGAATGTGTCCCAACACAAAATCATACATTTATTTAAAACTTTTTTCTCACCAGTTTTCATTACTGTTGGTATATTTAATGTGTGGGCCAAGAAAACTCTTCCTCCAGTGTGTCCCAGAGACACCAAAAGGTTGGACACCCCTATAAAGTGTTGGTTCATGTTGGTGCATAAATAGTATTTTAAAGCAAAAAGCTGAGCACCAGGTATCCTACACCTATAATTCTCTGGATATATATATATATATATCCATTATATATATGGATATATATATCCATATATATCCAATATATCCATATATATCCATATATATCCATATATCCAATGTTTATATATATATATATAAACATATATCTACATATATAAACATACATATATATATATATATATACACACACACACATATAATATGTTTCAGACATTAGCCAACAGCTAGAACAGGGCTGTGATCTTTGGGAGAAAGGCAAAAAGTAAGCCAGCCTTAGGATTGTCACAAGTTACTTTCTGAAGGCAATTTTCAGGTTGTGGTTCTAGAAAGAGAAACCAAACAAAAGCAAGCAACCTCGATAAGTTGAAGGGCCAGAAGTCAGAGACGAAGGATGTAGAGCAGCTTCAAAAGCATTAGGCATGATAGCAGGGAGGAGTCACAGCACAGAGAGCTTCAGAGAACTACAGACAGGTCTCTGAATATTTCCCTTTCCCTGGTCTTTACCAGAATGTGGTGACATTCCATGAGGTGGTTGGGGTAATATCAGTTAAACAAAAAGTAGAGCTCAAAAACTGTTAAAAAGAGAAATAAATTTAAATTTATGGGACATCAGACAGTCTACATATTAGTATCACTCTAGAAGTTAGGTCAGATCAGCTGTAGACTAGAGATTTCTCTGAACCCACCCTAACAATGTTCCAAAAGGCTAGTATCAATGGCAATGAATTTACTCACAGAAAGAGAAAAGCCCAAACCGCTTTAGAGAAATACAACAAAATTCATCACCCAACAATATAGAATTCATAATATCCAGAATCCAGTGTAAAATGACTCAGTGTATAAGGAAGAAAGAAAAAACACATGGCATACAGCCAACAGAAAAATTCATCAAATGAAAGAGATGCAGCTATGAGAGAGAAGAGGGAATTAGTAGACACGTATCTTAAAACAGAAATAATGTATGTGCCCCATATGCTCAAGAATACAAACAAAACTGTGAATATGGTGAGGAGAGGAGTAAAAAATAGCAAACGGACCAACAGTTTAAAAAGGTCAGACGATGGAACTTTCAGAGGTGCAAAGCGATCAGTGCAGTTGAAGATGCAGCGATAGAATGAAGCACAAGGAAGACAAAACCTGACAAGAAAAAAACGTTGGAAGAGATCACTGCCAGGGAATATCTTAGATGAATACTACGAATCCACAGATCAAAGAAGTTCAGCAAACCCATTCAGAGTAAATATTTTAAAAGTGCCTCATAGCAATAAATTCAAAACCATTGAAAAAAGAAAAAATCTTAAAAGTTTAAAATTCTGTATTAATAAAGATTTGATGAAAACACTCACATGTAGATTGTTTATGTTAAATATCCACTAGATTAATTTGATTGCCAGAAAATAACAGAAAGGTCCAGGTATACAAAAAAATGACCACATTAAAGGAAAATATGTGAAATTCTAAAATTGAGATAATAATATATACAACTGGTAAGGAGTTATTGATCAATAATTGTAATGCCTAAGGCAATATATGTTTTTCTCTATTATTTATATTATGGACTTTGTAATGCTTTCATCTTTTCTTTGTGAGTTTAGACTTGTGAGTACTTAGACCTTAGGAAAGTATGTACATTTGTGGTTTAATGAAATACTATTTTTAGCATCTCCTTGAAATGCTGCAAAATTAATAATGCTGCATATATGATATAAAGAGCCTTGTCACTTTGAATTTGCTGCTTGAGCAACTTTGCTTTAAAAAAGTACATAAATTATACAGTGACATTTAAAGAGTGAGACATTTGCAGTGGTATTAACCCTCTAAAATCATTTATGCAGAAAGAGAGGTTTTCTAAATACATTGTAAATCTTCCTTGCAACACATGACTTCTAAAATCTAAATACATACACCTTAAAATATCCACCAAACCATCTATCAATCCATTTAACTTTCTGAGAGAGCTACATGCAATTATGAAAAAATAATTACTGTGGAATTATGGAGACTATTTTGAATTAACTAAGAAAAAAGTAAACATTAATATTTCACTTAGCTGTAGTTTAATAATAAGTTACATTTACATTATCTTTTATACTTCACAAAGCACATTTGTAACATATTATAGCATTAGAATCTTACAACCCTGTTGAGTAAAGAAGAGACCTAGTATGACCCCTATTTTTAATACAAAAAAATATAGTATTCAGAGAAAACAAAAGATTTGTTCAGTGTTACAGCGTGACAGGCTACTACTGGACTTAAAGTCTGCTGTTTAGGTGGTCGTTCGAGTCCTCTTTCTATTATAATACAAGTCTTCTTGAGAAACATATATAAATTTGTATTTTGTTAATACGCCGATTATGCTTTTACTAAAAGTAAACATAATATCATTATTATAATTAATAAATTTAAAACACAATTAAATTTAATTAAATATATTTATCAATTTTACATGATAAATGTCAATATTGCAGTGTTACCTCAGAAACTAAAATCGTGATAGCAATGAACATTGATTTAGATCATAGAGTAGGTTTCTATTCATGCATAACAAATTACCAAAAATATAGCAGCTTACAACTATGCCTATTTATTGTCTCAAGTTTGGGTAGGTCAAAAATCTGGCAGAGCGTGAGTGGTTTCTCTTCCCAGAATCTTACAAGGCCGAAATCGATGTGCCTGCAGGGCTGTAAGTCAATCTAAGCTCCGGGGTCCTTTTCCAAGATCACTAGTCAGTGGCGGAATATTTATCCAGGAGGAATGCTCATGTTTTTCATGTGGCTCCCTCCGTCTTCAAGCCGGCAAGAGCAGATGGATGTCTCCTCACGCTTCACATACCTCTCATCTACCCTTTATCCGCATCCTCTGGCTTCCTCCTCTGCTTTTAAGTCCTCATGGGAGTGCTTTGGGTTTACCTGAACGATCCAAGATAATCTTTCTATCTTAAAAACAATCAATTAGTCACTTTAATTACATCTGCAAAGCTTTATTTCTGCCCCATAATGTAATATATTCACTGATGGGACACCAGGCACAAAAATCATGAAGATAAATTCCTTACTGTAGAGATATTTTTTTGATAAGAAAAAACATCAAATATGTTTTTGACTAGGAATAAAGTTTTATCAATACAAATTAAGCTTTAAATATTGCAAAGCAAATTGAATAAAAGTAGTCAAAATTAGTTTGGTACATAATAATAAGCAAGAAATATATATTTAGCACTTGCTATAGACCGGTAGTACTAGAATCAAGACAAAACTATATCCAATCTCTTTCTGTCCCTGGTATGTACATTAATATCTGAAAAAAAATATGCTGGATACATATTTCATAAACAATGATAAGATAAAAAGTAATTTACTGTCTCTGTTCCCCAACAACTTACAATATATAGGGAGTAATTGGCATGCAAATTCCAGTGGGAAAAAATAACAAAAAACAAAATAGTGTCTGTGAAGCTAATGATCAGGCTGCATAGGGGATAAAAGAGCAGAAGATAAGTCTTAAAAAGTAAGAGTAAGATCTTTAAAGGAAGGATTTGCTAAATTCACTGAAAAAATTATCATGGAAAAATAATCTAAAAGTTTTATATATGTTTTGCTCTTTAATGTAAATTAAAAACCATGTGTTGCCTCTTATAAGCCACACTGGGGTTAAAGGCATGGAGGAATATAAGTATTAATAAGTAAATGAAATAATGTACTTTAGGTAAGTAATTTCTATTTGTCTGTGAAGTTGTATAGTGTAGGTTATCCGTTGTTCTGTCTACATGGAACTTAAATCCTATGATCCATGATCAGATTCACCCTCACGATTAAGTACACATTTTCTCTGTGACCCATGATTAAACAACAGATGATTCTTTAAGGGAGTAAACTTGATGACATTATCATAATCAGATATAATTCATAATTGAACATATATGATCACTTTTTTCCTACTCTGATGACATCCTATTTCATTTAAGCTAATGATAACATTTTAATTAACTCAGAAGATAGCATTTCATACTCTCTGCCAATTTTTCCAACCTTTCTTTTATAGGTTATCCATCTTTACTGTCTTTATACTGCATTAAGACTATCATTTTAAGCACACTATAACATACACTTTCTTCCACCTCAGACTTGTTTGTAATACTCTATTTTTCCACATGAACTTTAGTCCAATTATTCGCAACAATTATGCCAATTACAAGTATATGCTTTTCTTTTTTTCCTTTGATCACAAAATAATGGTATGATGAATAAATGGCACCACTTTTCCCCCCTGCCAGGACCATGTAATAAGTGTAGTGTCCCTTTCTCCCCCTGATTCTAGGTTTAGACATGTAATTGTCCTGGCTACTAAAACAGAGTCGAAAGTATCAGTAAGCAAGCTCTGGGCTGAGGCATTAAGTAAACTGTTTTCACAAAAAGATTTACCCACCTGCAGTCAGCAAGCCAGTAGGCTCATGACTCAAGAAAATGTTTCAGTTGGAGTCCTAAAGCACGAACAGGTCTGTGTCACAGCTCAAGGTAGTCAGGAAGAGGAGTGCCTCCTTCCCTGAGGGGAATGAACCTTTGTGCCCTATTCAGCTGTCCATCTGGTTGGATGAAAGCCACCCGCAGTAGGGAAGACAACTTTCTTTACCCAGTTTATTGATTCAGATGCTAACATCATCTGAAACTCCCCAAATAATACTGGCCCAATATCCGGGTATCCCACAGCTCAGGGATTAGTTGACACCTAAAACTGACCAACATACGTGGGTAACTGCTATCTCCACAGCCTGGGCCCCACGGTGAACACACCTCAAGATCAGCTCTACGGCTGAGCCCAACCAAACCCACAGCATGAAGCACAGCTTCCCTGCCACGTGTAGAAGTCACAGTGGCATGCAAATAATTTTTTTGTGAAACCATTACATTTGGAGTGGCTGGATATGCAGCAACTATTAACCTATTCGTCTAACACTTACCTACTGGATAACTGGTTGTCCAGACATAGTTATAAGAACAGCAAGCACGAAATCATGCTAACGTACTTAATTGGAGAGTGCTACTGATATCTGTATGTGCTTCTTTATTTTGAGCCATGAACATATTTGCTGTATTGAAAATTATAAATGCGTGGTTTTAGGTGGGGAACTCTAATAAATATAAATATCTGTGGGTATTCCACAGGTAACTGGAAGTTGTGTCTGAAATGATAACCCAAGTAAGTCGTTGAAGCAATACTGAAGTAATTTTATTTTTCACTTTGAATGTGGCATGCTTTTATAAGCATTTATTCTTTGTACTTGGTTTTCTAATGCAGTTCCCCACAATGTATGTTGTGCTAACCAATTTTCTGTTCTTGTGCTTGTCATCACTTAATGCCTTTTCTACGAGTGTGTTATGACAGCAGTTTTTCAGGAATCTGATCTGTCACCATCGCACTTCTAAAAATATCATTTGCAACTTTCCTAATTTCTGCCACACTTACCGTGAAATCTACAGATGTGTATTTCCTGTGTTGCCAACACAGAGTGTTTTATTTCCCTGAAGAATATTTTCTGATATCCAGGCTGCTACTGGAAAACTTCTCATAAAATGAAACAATTTTCTCTTGTCTAAATTACACCTAACTTCCATTACAGATAGCTGAAATTCTTCTATAAATAAAGACAAATCTAGTAAAAAATCAAATGTTGAAACCAGCTAGATGCCTGGATTTGAATATTGTGCCCACTAATATGTAAATACTATTGGGCAAGTACATTTTGTCTCCAGGATTCTGTTTCCTCAGCTTAATGCCTAAGTTATAGGTATCTTATAATGCTTAAATAAGACTACGTAGCAGATGATTTGGAAGTGGTATGTTTTCCGAGAGTGATATTTCTTCTTTCTTTTTTATTTACAGAGGACCTTGTTCAATTTGGAGAGGATTAATATCAGCTTAATGGCTTAATTTCAACTTAGTTGTGCTCTCGTTTTAAAAAAAAGTTTTTAATACTAAAAATGTTCAATGGCAGCTAAATTTTAATAATTACAAGAACAATAAGGAGGCAACTATAAGAGTTATATGCGCATAAAGTGTACCTATGGAAATATACTAAATAATGCTTCAAACAAGTAGGCAATCATTTTATTTGTAGCCATTAGAATTCCAGTACAATTAAGAAACTGCTATTAAAGCAGTCGCTTTAGCATGTCTTACAATGCTGGTTTGGTGGAGCTGTGTTTTTTTAACCGTCTTTTGTCTGGGAAATTCCTTAGTTCACCTTCCATTTTACATGAGAGCCTTGCTGGGTGGAGTAGCCTTGGTTGCAGGACTTCGCTTTTCATTACTTGGAATAATTCTTTACACAATGGAATACTCCACAGCAGAAAGAAAGAAGGAACTCATACCCTTCGTGACAGCATAGATGGAGCGGAGAGCATTATGCTGAGTCAAATAAGCCAGATGGTGAGAGATAAACACCATATGATCTCACCTAATAAGTGGAACCTAATCAACAAAACAAACAAGCAAGCTAAATATAACCAGAGACATAAAAACAAAGAACAAACTAACAGTAGCCAGAGGGAAGGGAGGAGGTCAATAATGGGGGAAACAAGGTAAACGTTCAAGTCAAGGAACTTGTACAGAGGACCCACAGACAAAGACAGTGGGGGGGGGTGATACAACGTGGGATGTGGGGATGGGGAGGGCAGGGGGGAGTCCTGGGGGAAAATAGGGACATCTGTAAATGAACAACAATAAAAAAGAAAAGAAACTGCTATTAAGTTGTTAAATAATAATATTACTATTTTCTTATTCCTTGAAGAAAGATTTACACAGGAAATATCTAGTAAAATTGATTATATCATTTTATTCTGCTAAGTGGGTAAAAGTTTCTATACTTAGGGGGTATGATAGTATAAATATGGAAAAAATAATCCATGTACTATATACAATAAAATAACGTGCAGAACTCATCATGTACTGTGTACTTGTTACATATTTTATATATTAGTTAATTTGAAAGTCACAATAAGCCTACAACACAGCTATTGTCATTATCCTCATTTTCTGATAAGACACATAAGTGCAAGGTATTTATGTCACCTGCCTAAAGTCACATAGCTGGAAAAAGAGCCAATGTCAAAGTACAAGTACAACTAATTTATCTCCATAGTCAACACTTAAACCTTGATATTGCCCTACTAATATGCACTACTGTAGAAATTTTAATCTAATATT
>PVKM010001917.1:0-70746 GCA_004027735.1 Carollia perspicillata
CTTGTCTGCAAAATAAGAATAACAATAAAACCTACCTTTCATTGTTCAATGAAATAATGTTCATAAACTGCTTTGTAAATACAGAAATAAATATATGGTAATATGACTGTCACCAAGTGTTATTCTCTCTGAAGTAGTCAAAAAAGACAGACCCGTATCATTGCTTTTCATAAAACCATACCATCACAGGGTTGTAAGTTAATTCAGAGGTTGTCTTTTCCAGCACCTCCTTGTGTACACACACTTACACATAAACCCCTTCCAACAACGTTCCCTGTGAGGGTTATCCAGTGTCTGCGTGAGTACCCTCCTCTGGGGTGCAGCCTTTCCTGGAATCTGCCACCTCTAGTGGCTGCGAAAGGAGGATCTTCAGTTGTGCTGCCATTATTTGTGCACTGTATATCCAGAGGAACAATAAATGAGTATTCTATGTTTTTATATTTGGCTCCCATGGATCTGAACAGGGAGGGAGGTACAGATTTTAGGCAGAGAAGAAAACCTATCTTCAATATCTATGTCCCTGTTATCTTCCCATAATCTTAGAGCTTTTAGTCAAGATCTATTGTTTGGTCATGTTTTTTCTAAAATTGTCTAGCAAAGAGAACGTGTACCGTTTTTACTTGTATATTTTGCTGTATTTTTCATGAGATTGTGGATGCTAATTGGAGTTTCATGTAGCAGTTTGATGTCACTTTCTGACGTAGAATATGTATTAAAGCGTGTACTCTGAATTGTAACTTTGCTCATCAGGTTTCAGAAATTATTTCAGAGCTTCGGGCACCCATTGTTGCTGAGGCTGTTGAAAATGATCCAGCTGAAGCAAGAAAGAAAGAGCTCAAGGTAAGTCTCTTCTAAATTAAAGAAATACCCGAATCCCATGTGCTCGTCCAAGTTGTTTATTCCCTCTTGCCGTACATGTTCAGAGTTGTTCTCACAAGGTCAAGTTGCTGGTTAACTACTAAACTGAGAGTGTCTGAAACGGTACCAGACTATATCTGTCTGCAAGATCGGCAGGCCTCGGTTTCAGGAAGAGGACCGCTTTGCCTGCGCCCGACTCATGAACTTCTGGGATGTCGAGATGTTGAACTGTACTCCTGGGTTTGCTGCAGGTTTTCGTATGAATAGTTTTGTTCGGTATTTACACAAACAATTTGTCTCCTTCCTAGATGGCTGAAGTAAAAGTTAAACTTATTGAGGCAAAAGAAGCATTGGAAAATTGCATTGCCTTACAGGATTTTAATCAAGCATCAGAATTAAAAGAAGAAATAAAAGCATTAGAAGATGCCAGAATAAACCTATTGAAAGAGACAGAGCAGCTTGAAATTAAAGAAGTCCATGGAGAAAAGGTATAGATAACTTCTTCATACCAAGTTTCAGCTGTCATTTTTCTCAATTAAACCTTGTTTTCTTAACTCAGAAAGCTGCCAGAATATATTTGCTGTGGAGGGATTTTTAACAGTACTATGAATTAATACGAAAATATTTTTTGCCCTCTTTATCCTTTCCACTTTGAGCTTTGAAAGGCCTTAATTAACTTTAATTATTATAGCTAAGACTTTATTTGCTCTCTTCATTGCTAACCCTTCGAATCTAAAGTCATCTTTGCCTTCCAGTAGTTTCCTTTCTGGTTGGGCTATTTTGTGTATTTGTTTGTCTTGAATGGTTCAGGGAAGGAAGAGGCACCTATCTGTTTACTTATCTTTTCCTTGTTTGTGGAAGGTTCCTGACCTTTCTGCTGGTGGGAAGAGAATGTCCGTGGTAACTGCACCATGTTACATATGCATCTTAAAGCTCACCTAAGTCACTCATCATGTAAAAGGGATAAATTCTGAGAAATGTGTGGTAATTTTGCCATTGTGCGAATCTCACTCACACACAACTAGATGTCACGGCCTACTGCACACCTAGGTGGTGGGGAACAGCCCATGGCTCCTAGGCCACAAGCCCGCACAGCATGGGACTGCCCTGGGAACACCAGACAATTCTAATACAGTGGTCGGCACTGGCATATCTAAACACAGTGAAAGTACAGTGTGAAGGATAAAGTGTGCGTGTATGCTCTCATGTACATGTTTGGGGGGCAGGGGCTGTGGAGGGAGGTGCCACCTGAGGGGTAGTGCACCTCAGAAGAAGGGAGTGAGGGAATGAAGAAAAGGGAAGGGCAGGTATTGAAAGAGGCAGAGGTAAAGCTTGAGGCCAGAAATAGTAAAAGGGAGAAGGGATGGAGCGCGAGCAAGCAAGAGGGTGAGAGCAGCGAGATAGAAACAGGACTGGGAGGAAACTGCGCTACGGAGGGGAAGGGAGCTAGCACACCGGGATGGATGCTTGTGCGGCACGTGCGCCTGCGTGTACAGGCAGGGGCTGGCTCCCAGGCCCCCTTCTCCCCACCCTCCCTTTCCAAACCCTGGCCCAGCCACTGGCTGGTGCACAGCGAGTAGACAGCCTGCTGAGCCTCTTAAACCACCCAGAGCTAGCAGTAAATTCAACACCTAGTCAGGTCCAGCCTTTTCTTTCCACATTGCAGACAAACTGTGCTTATAATCCACTACAATCTTATGGGACCCCCGGGGTACACATGGCCCATCACCAACTGAACCTTACGTGATAATGTGACTGTACTTTTGTTTTTAGAAAGAGCTAAGTAGCTTGGTTTTCGGTGAAACAGTAAACTTTTGTAGCTAGCAACATTTAAAGCTAAGTTTCAGCAGTCTTTTTTCAACTTAGTAATATTGGACAAACTAGTCTTATTTTAACATAAGATGGAATGGTCTCAATTACTGTGCTATGTGATACTAATTTAATTCAGGAGGTCTTTTAGGATCTTACTTTTTGTAATAAACATCATTTATTATTGTACTTTTCTTCGGGAAGTGCTGATTAGTGTATGCTCAGGACACCGTGCTGGCTAGGGAGGAGTTAGCGAACTAGAGCGTTTGGTATGGTATGTCCTAGAGCTCTTAGCCGTAGGCACCTGCTCACAACCCCCACCTTCCCAATGACTGTGCTGAATTTTATTTTCCTAGCTAGTAGCTTGTTTCTTTTGTTTGACAAAGTCTGTGGATCATTATAGGCTCTAAATTTGAGGAGCAAATTTAAAATGAAAAAATATATTATATTACAAACTGAAAAACCATATAAAATGCAGGTCTGAGTTAGGAAAATATTAACAAGAGTAGTCTACCATGATTAATATCATCTGTGTAACTTGACTTGCTTTGACGATTTACGTGCTCATTTTTCCTACTTCAGGGTTATGATTACAGAACAATTACAGCATAGCATAATAAATGCTATGGTCAGGAGAGTACAGGGGTTTCATGCATAGTGCAGTGGTTTTCCCTCTTACCTGTCTAACCCAGAGGGTGTTGTGGGCTTCCCCAGAGGAAAAAATGTTGTAACTTGTGATTTGAATAAAAATACTACAAGCGGGATGCTTTTTCTCTGGTAGTCACGGCTTTAAGCACTTCACAAGTGCGAATGCATCTGATTCTCGTGATAACCTTTATGGTGTTGGTACCATGGTTCTCACATTACAGAGGGCAGGTCACTCGCCCAAAGTCGCACACATAGTACACGGTGGAGGCAGAACTCACACCCAGGCAGGTGGCTTTAGGTTGGGGCTTTTAGTTCACCCTGTGTTGTCTCTGCAGTGAATCAGTAAGGGGATGCTGTAGGCAGAGGGAGCGATGTGTGTGAAGGCTCAGGAGTGAAGAAAGCGCATCTTGTGTTTAAAAACTTCAGGTCCACGTGTCTAGAGAATTGAGGGGGAGAGGTAAGAGAAATCGAGGGGTGGGAATTAAGGGTCAGTTCATGCAGGGCCTTGTATAAGCAATAATTAAAAATTGGTGCTACCAAGGGTCGTGGTGAACCACTGAAGGGTTTAAGTGGTGGGATGCATGAGTTTCATGTCTTGGGAAGATCACCGTCGTTCAGGACATGGACTGCAGTGTGTTAAAGCCTAGGCAGACATACTTGCAGGCAGACGTAGAGTCACGTCGGCTTGCAGTGGTTGCAGGGTGAATGAGGTGATGATGGGGGATATGGAAAGAGGTGGTAGATTGGAGGAGCATTTAGGAATTAGTAAGAGGGAGAAAAGCGAGTCAAGAACGTGTGCTAGTCTTTTGGTTTGGGCGGCTGCGTAGATGACAGCGATAGTATGAAGCTAGCACAGGAGGAGGAGGGACTTGGGTAACGCTGAGTTAGCTCCCTTTGGGGCATCTGGATTTTGGGAAGCCTGTGGAACACAGAGGAGGAAATCTCTGCTAGCGCTTGCGTGTAAGAATCTGACACTCAGAACGCCGCCGGGCCAGCTCACACAGGGCACATGAAGGTGCGTGGCTGTGTGCGATCGCCCAGGGCGTGTCGGAGAGGCACTGTGCCTAGGAAAAGCAAGGGGGTACAGGGCAGGTAAATGGTCATGGAAAACATACAATAAAAGAAAACCCTGAGAAGGCAAACATTTAAAGAATGGGCAGAGGTGTTCTTCCCACTGCTGAATATTTTGTGTGTCATTTCAGGATGATGCGGAGACGCTGCAGAAGTGTCTTATCTTGTGTTATGAACTGTTGAAGCACATTGCCACCTCGGCAGGGCTAAGTGCCACCGTGAATGGCATCGTGGAATCTCTGGTATGTTGGTGGCCTCGGAGGCTTCCGTTAGTGCACTCCTTCCTCATTGGATAAGTGATGTGTTCCTCGGGTTCAGAAGAATGAAAAGATGACGATTTTAAATGTCTGAAAAATATAAATGGTAAAAAAAATTCAGTGGCTGCAGTCATAGTGTAAGGATTAAATTACGATAACTCATATAAAGGACCTGGTATATAGTTATTCCTTTAACAGTTTTGAGAAAAAATATGCTGGAAGAGATGCAGACTCTTTATTGTTTGAGTAGTAAGAGGAAATAACACAGGAGTATTTAAGTGCTGGAATCTTGCTATATCGTAAGAGTCTGAAAAGGTACATTGTGAGCAATGTGAGAGGAGTTCGTTTATTACCATATGTTTAAAAGACTTTTTACTGAAGTAACTCTTTATAGATAATCTCCATTTTAGTGGGAAAACCTACAATGTCGAGGGAAGACTACACAAAATCGAATGGTCACAATGACTTTAAGTGTATAAGAAGTACCTGTGTTTAAAGATTGAAAGAGACTACATACAGAGGGATGTAAATGAGTAAGATATTTGGATAGAGGAGTTAAAATGTTTTTATGAAATTAATATTCTTTAGGTAAATATCATAAATTAATTGAACAAATATTCATTGTCCATCTACTGTATAGTAAATACTAGGGATAGTGTACACACAGCATACAAAACATGTATAGACTGCTCTCACGGGCCCTCTGGTCAGGTGAGGGCGGTAGCAGTCAGAGAAGAAGTGGACACTGAAGCCCCGGTAATTGCTGTGAGTAAGAACTGTACAATCATATGTGCACTTACAGTAGTGGAATTTGATATGGTCATGGACAGTGACCGTGATCTGACATTTGAGTGGACATTAACTACGTGAAGAAGGAGGAAAGAATGTTCTAGACCTGCTCTCCAATACAGTAGCCACTCGCCTCACGTCCCTGTTAAAAACTAGACCAAACTGAGATGTGCCGGAAGTCTGAGAATGCATTGGGTTTTGAAGACTTCGTACAAATCAACAGAATGTAAATTATCTTAATGTTTAAATATTGAGTGCATGACTTATGATAACATTTGAGTTATATTAGGTAAATAAAACATACGGAGATTAGTTTTACATGCTTTTACTTTAATGTGGCTCCTAGAAAATGAAAAATGACGTAAGTGGCTTGCACTGCCTTTCTGTTGGCCAGCACTGACTGGGAGGCATCACAGTCAGACGTACTGAATCGGCAGCGAGCAGGGGGCAGCATGACATGGGATGATTCTGGGAGCGAGTGCCCAGCGAGACGTGTCCTGTGTCTCATTCGAAGAGTTGCATCTCTGACCTGCGAGCGATGGGAAGCCACTGAGGAAGTGTCCGCAGGGGGAGGTGTCTCGTGACCAGACTCTCACACTCTGGCTGCAGTCTTCTGTTTTAGCAGTTCGATATTTGCCTTTTCAACTGGACTTCTTTGAGTTAGTAGACAATATGGGAATGCTGATCTATAAAATCATACAGACATTATTTTGACCATGTTTTTAACATACTGTTGTAAATTTCTTGTCCCTGTAAACATTGTTATAATTTCCGATTCATTTCAGATTCTTCCTGGAATAATAAGCGTTCATCCTGTAGTAAGAAATCTGGCTATTTTATGCTTGGGGTGCTGTGGACTACAGAATAGGAATTTTGCAAGTAAACACTTTGTATTGCTGTTGCAGGTAAGATTTATCTTGTGACAAAATCTTGATTGTTTTTCCTAAAATATTGAGACTCCGTGGTGATAATGCTAGTACTCTCAATTAAACTATTCCAGAGCTTATCGAAGATGATGATGATCATGGATGACTGTTAGAGACTCAATTTTTAGGTTTTGATTTCTTTTTTATTCAAACACCTGTGTAGAAAAGGGATGAAATATCAATTATTTAAGTTATTTTTAAAACTCTTTTTTAAAAAGATTTTATTTATTTTTAGAGAGGAGAAGGGAGGGAGAAAGAGAGGGAGAGAAGCATCAGTGTGTGGCTGCCACTCATGCATCCTCTACTGGGGACCTGGCCTGCAACCCAGGCCTGTGCCCTGGCCGGGAATCGAACCAGCGACCTTTTGGTTTGCAGGCTGGCACTCAATCTGCTGAGCCACACCAGCCAGGACTATTTAAGGTATTTTTTAAATTAATTGTATAGTAAATATTTACTGAGTGCATATTATATGCTCAGCATTATTTAGGTTTAGAAAAAAATAAGATAAGAGCTTACATTTTAGAAGAGGAAACACAGTGAAAAAAAACAATGTATAGTACAGTAGGTATCAGTGATCCTGCCAGTAATTCTTAATTCTTGTTTATTGTTGTCAAATGTATTGGCTTTTAGGTGCCTAGGAAATAAAACTGTACATTTTCAAAGAGGTTTTGCTAAGAAATTAGAATAGGAAATGTTCTACTTTGGTTTCCTGGCTTTCTAGTTTGGGGTCTTAAAGTGCTGGAGTGACCCCGGTCATTTCTTTTCTTTTTTTTTACACTTTTTCAAAAAATTAAATTCATTGAGGTGATATTGATTAATAAAATTATACAGGTTTCAAATGTACCATTCTGATACATCATCTGTATACTGATGGTGTGCCCACCACCCAAAGTCAAATCTTCACCATGTATTTGACCCCCTTCGCCCTTGACTGCCCCTCCACCTGTCTTCCCTCTGGAAACCCTAATCACCATTGTGTCTATGATTTTTTGTTTGTTTGTTTGTTTTTCTTGCTCATTTGTTGCTTTCAGTTTTGTATCCCACATGTGAGTGAAGTCATACCGTTCTTGACTTTTTCTTTCTGATTTCGCTTAAGCATGATATTCTCAAGATCCGTCCATGTTGCTGCAAATGGCAGTATTTCGTCTCTATGGCTGAGTCGTAGGTTCTTTAATGTGCGCTCCACATCTTTATTCAGTCCTCTGTTGAAGGATACTCTGGTTGTTTCCGTGTCTTGGCCACTGTGGATAGTGCTGCAGTGAACAAAGGGGTGCATATACCTTTAGAGAGAAAGGCTTTCACATTTTTCGGGTAGATAGCCAGCAGAGAGGTCGCCTTTTTGTTTTCCCCCAGGTAGAAGAAAAACCTGACGACTAGAACCTTTGATAGTAAAAGGTTCATTTATGTCTAACCTACTAAGTAGTTCTTTTGGCACTAAAAATGAGGTGAAACATTCATCAAGATGCCCTATATATCATGATGAATGCTACTGAACATTGTAAGTTTTTGAGGTCAGTTTGGGGCTCTGACAGAGGAGATTGGAGGTAGACAGTTATAAAAAACGAAAGAAGTATGATTGAAGTCTTTCAAAAGATATTTCAGTTCACTTGACCTTTATAGAGGAAATGTGAATTTTGATCCTGTTAATTTCGGCTGACATAGTATCAGCAATAATATGTGGTTTGGTCGTTTCAGACAGAAGAAATGCAGTGTGAAGTTAGTGTTCACAAGTGTCCTGCGGCATGCTGGGGTGACTTCACTCTACGCTGTCCCCCGCTTGAGGGACAGAGCCGCAGGGGCCGTGACCCTGTGTGCGCCTGTGTGATTTTCTGCAGTGTAAAGGGGGTGTCCACAGAGCAGGCTGGTGTGAAAGATAAACGATTGTTTCTTGTCAGGACCGTTCCGCAGTTTTACCCTCTTTAATATCGAACCAAAGAGTCCCCTTGTCACGGAATTAAAGTTTACCCTTTTTTTTCCTTTCTTCTTTTTTTTTTAGTTTAAACCACTTTTACTTCTAAACTTACTTTTTTTTCAGGGACTCACTATTAATATTTGCCTGGATAAAATAAGTATGTAAGTTTTTTGCAGTAAAAATGTTGTGTTGTGAATGATAGATTCAAATGAAGTAAAAAGAGTTATGTGTGAAATTTTATTCATTCTAAAGGCAAAACTGTATACCTGAGTAGTTTATCACTCACCAAAACTTAAGAGCATTAAAGAATGTAGTACATCTCTTTATAATAGAAATGATCAGCTCTGTTTTTTCACGGCTTTGAAATTTGGTGTGTAGGAATTTGGTTTTATATCAGGACACACTCAGACAAATTGCTGGGCCTTCTGCTTCACCCCCTTTCACAAAGGAGTCCAGTCCAGTTCATTGAAAACTGAATTCACTGTTAAGGAAATCTGAATATTGAGCTAATAAAAAAATTTATCCTTAATGCAATTTGATAACCTAGAAGATTATTGATTTTCTGATGAATGCTTTTTATTGATTAGAATAATTTTTTTGTCTTGCTAGATAGCTCAAAAATAATTTCAATGATAATTGATTAGGTTTTCTAAATCTTTAAAAAATAAACAGTAAAATCATAGTTGAACATATTTACTTTTTTATTTTATTTGTTTATGTATTTGTTTATTTGTTATTTTTGTAGAAAATGTTTATGACTTTATTCGAGTCAAACAATATACCTGGGCAAGGCAGCTGCTTCCAGGGGCAAAATGTCCACCCATGTTTACTTTTTTTAGATGAAATCGGGCACGTTCAGGGTGGTATGGCCGTAGGGTGGGTGTATTTACTTTTTTTAAATAAAAGGAACATATAGTATTTCAGCCTGATACTAGTTTCAGACTATTTTTTGATTGAAGACGCACTTTTCCTAAAGGAAATATAACTAAGTGTTATAGTGCAAATAAACATAAGTAATAACTAAAAAATGGAAATTTTAATTATTTTTGAAAATGTTATTTTATGGAGGCTTGATACTGTTATGAAATTAGACTAAGAAAATAATTGTATGCAACATAGTAATTTCATTTAAAAGGTTACTGAATTTACTTTTTTTGTTGGGGGTGTTTCAATTTAGGTTTTGCAGATTGATGATGTGACAGTCAAATTAAGTGCTTTAAAGGCAATCTTCGACCAACTGATGACATTTGGGATTGAACCGTTTACAACTAAAAAAATCAAAGCCACTCAAAGCGAAGATGCAGAAATAAACACAGGTGATGAGCAGGAGTCAAAAGAAGCTGAGGAAGTAACTGCTACAGCCAAGAGTGTCCTGAAACTCCTCTCCGATTTCTTAGACAGCGAGGTAAGGTGCGCTCTCAGCCCTGTTCTTCTACAGTGCCATTTTCAGCATGTACGCTTATGTTCTTTCATTTTTAGGCTCCAGTTTAAACTTGGCCAGCATTTAAAATTTTACCTTTTCAGTATCCTAATTAAATTCTGCTTCCACTTTCAGTGCACCTTCACTTCTCCCTATCCAATTGCATGTTCAGAGAATCGAAGTGTAGCCAAAAATGAAATGAAAAGGGTTGCTATCATTTTTTCATTTCTTTCTCTGTCTTTGTGATTTATGACTTAAAATATTTTCTCACCATGAGTCTTAAGAAATAAAATAATTTTACACTGGGTGGCTGGAAGTCCTAAGGTAGGGAATGGGATTGCATCTCTTTCGTTAAGATACTCTTGAACTACATCTTCTAACATATGTAAACATTAAATTAAAAGTTTTCATATTTTTTTTTAACTGAGGTTAAATGACATAATGTGCATCAGTGGTTGTGAAGTTGACAGTGTATTGAAACTTAGTACATTCATAATGTGGTACAAACACTGCCTCTGATTTTTAAAAACACTTTCATTACCCCAAAAGGAAAGCTAACCCATTAAGCAGTTGCTCTGTTTCCCCTCCTGCTAGCCCTAGACAGCCACCGTTCTGCATTTTGTATCTACGGATTAAACCGTTCTGGCTATTTCATGTAAGTGGAATTGTACAGTGTGCGACTTTGTGTCTTTCTTTCCCTTAGCTCATCTTTGAGGGTCATCCATGTTGTAGCTATATCAGTACTTTTTTCCTGCTTGTAGCAGCTCAGTATTCCATTTAATGCCACAGTTTATTCGGCTCTTCACCCATGAAAGATATTTGGGCTATTTCTACCTTTTGGCTACTCTGAGTAGATACTGCCGCTATGAACCTGGGTTTGAGTACCCGTTCTTTTGGGTATATTTTTAGGAAAGGGATCACTGGGTCTCAGCGGAATTGTTTTCTTCTTCTTAGGATTCCCCCTAGTCTAGTTAATTAACATGTCTAACACCTTATTTTTTAATGAGAAAATTTAAGTTCTTTGTAGCTGTGTGTGTGTGTGTGTGTGTGTGTGTGTGTGTGTGTGTATTCTTTAGGATTTTCTCTATATAGGATCTTGTCCTCTGTGATGAGACATAGTTTTAATTCCTTCTTTCCAATTTGGGTGTATTTTATTTCTTTTTCTTGCCTAATTGCTCTGGCTGAAACTTCCAGTGCAGTGTTGAACAGTGGTGGTTAAGCAGGCACCCTTGTCTTATTTCTTATCCTAGGGGAAAATTTTTAGTCTTTAACCATTAAATATGATGTACTCTTCAAAAATGTCATTCATCAACTTGATGAAGTTCCCTTCTGTTCTTCTCAGAGTATTTTTTTAATCATAAAAGCATGTTTAATTTTGTAAAATGCTTTTTCTATATCAATTGAAATGATCATATATTTTATTTCTTTGTTTTATTGATAATGTGATACATTACATTGCTTGGTTTTCTTATGTTGAACTGCTTTTACACTCTAGGGATAAATCCCATTTGGTTATGGTTTGTAATTTCTTTCATACATCTTTGGATTCAGTTTGCTAGTATTTTGTTGGGTTGTTACGTAAGAGAAGTTGGTTTGTAGCGTCGTCTTTGTTCGGCCCTGGGATCAGGGCAGTACTGATGAACTGAGTCAGGAGTTGTTTCCTCTTTCTGTTTATTGGAAGATTGAGAAAGATTGGTTAATTCTTCTTCAAATATTTGTTAGAATTTGCCAGTGAATACATCTGGTGTTGGACTTTAATTTTTGGGAGGCTTCTGATTACTTATTCAATATGTTTACTGTTATAGGTTTGTTCAGATTTTATATTTGTTCTTGAATAGTTGGGTAACTTTTGTGTTTTTAGGAAATTGTCCATCTCATCTCGATCATCTAATTTGTTGGTGTCTAGTTGTACAATCTGTTTATTTCTGGAAGGCCAGTTGTAATGTCCCTGCTTCCCTTTGTAGCTTTATTTATTTGCATCTTCTGTTTTTGTCAGTTTAGCTGAAGGTTTGCCAGTTGCGTTCATCTTTTCAAAGAACTAACTCTTGCTTTCATTGACTTTTGTTTATAATTTCCCTATTTTTATTTTGTTTACTTGTTTTACAATCATTAATTTCTTTCTCCTTTCCTCCTTCTTTTGATTTAGTTTGCCCTTTTTTGGGGGTTCCTTAAGGTGTAAAGTTGGGTGTTGATTCTTTTTTTTTTTTAATGTAGGCATTTATTGCTTTGTATGTCCCTTGGATCACTGCTGTTGCTGTACCCAGTAAGTTTTGGTTTGTTGTGTTTTTATTGTCATTTATCTCTAAGTACATTCTAACTTCCTTTTTTTATTTCTCTGACCTGTTAGTGTGTAAGACGACTGTATTATTTAACTTACACATATTTGGGAATTTTACGGTTCTCTTACTGCTTTCCAGATGTATTCCACTGTGATTGAAGGTTATGGTTTCATTCTTGACAGATTTATAGAGACTCGTTTTGGGTTACAGAGGGTTTCTCTCTGAGGGTTCCATGTGTACTCGAGAAGGGTGTGTATTCTGCTGTAGCTGGGTGGAGTGTCTGCGTGTTTGGTGGGTCTGTTGGTTTATAGTGTTAAGCTCTCTGTTTCGTTATCGATTGCCCAGTTCTGTCCGTTACGTTAAGTGGAGCATTGAAGTCTTCAGTCACAATTGTAGAGCTGTCTGTTTCTCCCTGCTGTTCAGTCAGTGTTTGATCATACCAGTGGTTCTTTAAGTATAAGTGGATTAAACTCTCCAATCAAAAGGTAGAGACTGACTTTTAAAATTTTGAGTTGGTACACTGTGTTCTCATTGGTAAAATGGGGATAATGCACCTATTCAGTGGGTACCTTCCTTTGATGGCAGGGACTTTTTACAAAGGGTTTTTGTTTCTTTACTGTTGTAGCATTATGATAAGCATTTAATACTTACTGATTTTTGGTTTGACAAGATTTAAAGGGCCTTTTGGTTCTTCTAAATATTTTTAAGGGAATCGAAGTTTTAATAGCCAGACTAATAATTTGTCACATAGCTAGAGCCTAAAAGAGGAAACAGAATCTTATGTGCCTTTAAGAAGTTCATAATAACATGAATGATTTTTGGATAGCTTAGATAAAAACATAGTAGGACAAGCTACATTTTAAGGCTTAAAAAGGAAATACAAATCAAAATGTATTTTAATGAAAGCCATTTGTATTAGGTGTCTGAACTCAGGACCGGAGCCGCGGAAGGACTAGCCAAGCTGATGTTCTCCGGGCTTTTGGTCAGCAGCAGGGTCCTCTCTCGTCTCATCTTGCTGTGGTACAACCCCGTGACGGAGGAGGACGTGCGGCTTCGGCACTGCCTGGGCGTGTTCTTCCCCATGTTCGCTTATGCCAGCAGGTATTTATTTAGTCAGATTAATAAATCAGCATCTTACTTGAAGTTAAATTCACACTCCCCAGGAGTCCTATCAGTAGTATCATTTCGATGTTGACTCTTATCCTTCAGTGGTAAGTGCTGAAATGAGAAGAGCCGACCTAGATTTTATCTGCCTGAATTATTTGGCTCTTTCCTTGATGGAAACGTCCTGTCTCGATGGGGTGAATTTTGTACGTAATGTGTATTTGTAAGAATCATAAGCTTTTTCTTTGCCAGTGTACTTTCAAATTGTCTTTCAATAGGACTAATCAAGAATGTTTTGAAGAAGCCTTTTTCCCAACTCTGCAAACACTGGCCAAAGCCCCTGCGTCTTCTCCTTTAGCTGAAATAGATATCACTAATGTTACTGAGTTACTTGTGGATTTGACAAGACCAAGTGGATTAAATCCTCAGGCCAAGAATTCCCAAGATTATCAGGTGGGAGAGTGTGTCTGTTTATGGATGGTAAGGATGATAACTTAGAATGCAGGTCACTGTTTTGTTTTGTAAAATAATCCCTCAGATTTCTTGAAATAGAAGCTACATTTTGATCTTCAGGTTTCTGGTGTGTGTGGAAGTGCGTAACACAAAGAAAAAAAATACTTTGGGAAATGTGGAGGTAGAAGTAATCAGTGCTAACATACTTGCTTCTGAAAAGTTACCCGAATTCACCACCCTCGCTCTCTCCTAATTCTGGCTTACCTGGGATCTTTCTGATAGGAGGAAGGAGGATTCAAAGAATGAAACTTGACTCAAGCTTACTTGCTTTTAATTCAGAGAAGATAAGTTAACCTAAAACTGCCCTATAAATTAAATTTCATCTAGGTTTTTAATTCTTTGATATTTGAAATACTGTTGATCCTTGAACGCCATGGGTGTGGACTGCATGGGCCCACTTATACACAGGTTTTTCCAGTAAGTTTATAGTCAGCTCTCCGTAGCCGAGCTTGCAACCAGGGTTTTAACTGACCATGGATCAAAAATATTACTTTGGATTCTTGGATTGGAATTTGTGGACGTGGGGGCTCTGTGTCTGGTTCTGTGCCATTTTATGTAGGGGACTTGTGCACCTGTGGGTTTTGACTTGCGGGGCTCCTGGAACAACTCCCCCACAGCGACTGAGAGGTAACTGTTACTGGGGAGTCAGAAGTTATGCAGATTTTTGGCTGCGCTGGGAACCAGCCCTAACCCCGCGTGTTGTTCAATAGTCAACTGTACCGATGTCCTGTTTTACTTGATGTTTAATGATGGTATACTTCATTCAAGTCGCTACATTACACATTATTGGAAAGATTATAAAATATATTAGGTAAAATATAGTAAAGGTCAGTGATACAGTTACTAAGTGCTTTAGGACTTGAGAAGGGGCCAGAGTTCATGTGGTAGGGGTGAGGAATAGAGCATTATTTGTTTTGCACTGAGTAACATTCAGCTGGGCCACGTTGGGATTTGGGGAGTGGCTTGGGCAGAGAGAAAAAGACTTTTAGTAAGGGTGATTCATGTAGTTGGTTGTGCATGTCTGTGAACTACGGGAAGTATCTTTCTGGCTGAGAATCCTGAGCGGGGCCTGTTAGCACATGAGAGCAGGGAATGTGGAGCTGGCCTTCTTAGCAGTGAGTAACTGCAGAGCGTATCATGAAAGGGTTAAGGGGATGAAAGTTACTTTAGACACATTAATTTGGTGGTATCATTATTGAGCTGAACTGCTAAGAGGAATAGAGAATAGTAATAAAGGGAACAGTTAAAAATGTACAATTAGGACATAAATACTTGTAGAAAAAGAGTAATAGAAAATAGAAAGGAGTAGTAGAGATTGTGAGAGAGAATAAATGTGGGTACAAAAGTCTGGAAGAAAGAGCTTGGAGAGGCAGGGGAGATGGAGGAGCGACGATAAGGAAGAGCCTAAGTACAGCCGACGAGCTCTCAGAAGTGTTGACGTCGTTCCTTGGGGAGCACTCTCCTGATCGGTGTCCTGGAAGAGTGAGGGGGACAGGGCGGGCAGAGGAAGCAGCTGACTTGCAGTGAAGTCTGAAGGCCCGGGTGCTCCCGCAGAAGATCCACAGCTGCGGTAGTCCTTTGAGTTACTCGGAATAGAGACAGAGCTGGGCTGTCACACCGCGCGCCCACCAGTCATTGGATATGGACTACCGCTCCGGGAGGAAGTTTGACCTTGGGCAGGGCCTGCTGCCTTCAACTTGTCGGTTTTGCTCCTGAGAACTGTTATCCTCTAAAACTCGTAGTAGCTGGAGGATAAATGCTTCAGTATAGTACAAGGAGTGGATCTGGGCCCTTACCACAGCATCCACTACAAAAAAAGAAGAGCTCATTTTGGGAGGAGTATGTTAAATTTCGTTTGAGACGTTTTGCATTTGGGATGATGGCAAGATCATTAGTTGGAAATGTTTGTTAGGTGTGCAGGACTGTATTTTAATCATACCATTTTCAGTTTATGAAGATTTTTCTGTTGATTTTTCTAGGCCTTAACAGTTCACGACAACTTGGCTATAAAAATTTGCAATGAGATCTTAACATGTCCATGTTCTCCAGAAATTCGCATCTATACAAAAGCCCTAAGTTCTTTAGAACTCAGTAGCAGTCTTGCTAAAGATCTTTTGGTCCTGTTGAATGAGATTCTGGAGGTAAAGTACTTTCCAATTGCTCCTATTATGTATATGTTATCAAAGTAGAATTTACATGGTTGTATTAAATTATACATGGTAACATACTGTGACTTTGCTCATTTGAAGTAAATAATTCCTTCATAAGTTCAATAGGATTTTAGAATGTTGTGAAATAACTTGATATCAGCATCTATCTTTTTTGAAAGGTTAGAAAATGCTGCATTTAAAAAATGTCAATGTTTTCTATTGTAGCAAGTAAAAGATAGGGTATGTCTGAGAGCTTTGGAGAAAATCAAGATTCAGTTAGAAAAAGGGAAGACAGACGATGGTGACCAAGCTGCCGCAGCGTCGGACACCAGTGCAACCGGGACTGCCTGTGAGAATGACGATGGTAACGGCCCATGAACGCACCACCTTCTCTTCTTTCTTCTTTACTGAGACACATTGTTGCTCCTGTAACACGTGGCTGGGCTTCAGAAATGAAAGGGAAATTTTTCTAATTAATCCCTTTGGGAAAGTGTATACTGCTAAGTGTTTATTCTCCATAGAAGAAACACTCTGCTTTTACAGTCTTGTTGTGTGTGCATTTCTCACCCTATGACATACTTTCTCCTTAGGAGTTTTGCTTGCTTACTTGACATTACTCACATTTTTTGGAGCACTGACTTATGATAATCTGAATAGCTTCTAATGGGGTTGGTTGTCATTTCTGAAAAATTTATGAAAAATTGACTTGGAAAGATCACTTAAAATATTACATGGGGCTTTTTTTTACATGGTGCATTATTTCCTTTCATAGGAAAGAATAAAGAACTATATATGACCCCTTTCAAGGCTGTAAAAGCAACCCATGCATCGAAATCCACTCAGCGAAGGACTGACAGAGGTAGAGTACATGGATTGACGAGCTTTGTTAGTTAAACTTCAGTTTTGTTTTCTAGTGAACTACTTTGCAAGTTTCCTATCTTTGTTTCATTAGGGACAAATGTCTTAGGTACTTTTTAATTCTTTCAGCTGATAATTGGGTTTTGCTTTTATATCTTAAAAAACAGTATCAGTGTTGCTCTAAGTACTTTTGTTTCAAATATGCAAAACATCATATGCAAAGGATTATTTGGATTAAACTGATTTTTATTAGCAAATGATCAGTGAATTTATCAGTAATTTGTGTTGATTAAGCAATTTATCTGCCTCATATTTTTCTGTACTTCTGTTTTCCTTTTCCCCATTTCATATTGCCCCAATATAATTTATTTCCCAGGGGATATCCAACAATAAGGGAATTTGTTGGAATAATGTCAAGGTTGACTATTAGGGGATCACTTGGAAAAAAATCTGTAATTCAAGTTTTTATTTAATTGTTTTATTATTTTCTTATTACAAAAGCAGTGCATGCTTATTACAGAAATAACATCCAAGCATACCAATATAAAGAACACTAATAATATCCCATGAGCCAGCCATTATTTTAATCCTTGAAAAATGTTTTTTTGAGGACTTTTTCTATGCAGATTTAATATTTTTCTAAGTGGAATCTGGCCATAATAAGGTTTTGTAGCTAGTTATTTCAATGCTAATTGCTGGATGTCCCAAATTGGTCCCATATTGTTGGATATTTTCTTGGAGATAATTACATTATAAGTTTAAAAGCAAATATGTAAGGTTCAAGTGAAAAACAACCCAAGTCCCACATGAATAAGGTTTACAGATTTCAACCAAATGATCACACTGAACAGTATGGTTTTGACAAGGATGCTTGTAGTCAGATACTATCCCATTAGAACACCACTTTTTTCTTCATAGCTCCAACTTTAAGAGTAGATTTTATTTGTTATCATAAATGGGGAGGAACCCAGGCTAGACTTTGTCTTCTTGACCTTATAAATCTCTAGCAAGTAGAATTTTGCAACTCTCAACATATAAAGGCTTTAATTTTTATACTGAAATGTTTAAGAACAATTTAAATTTGCCATGTGTATATGGTTGAATGTTTCTCAAAAAGCTGTTACCTTACTGATTTACATTCTATTTCTTTAGGACCTGTTTATGGGCTTAACGTACCCACCTTTCTACTTTAATTTTCACTAGCTTCTCTATACACTGTCCTGTAGCCATAGTAGAGGTACTTTCTTTATATAGCATGTTTTTCACATGCTTCTTTCCTCTAATTACATTGAACTACAACTGGCCTCCCTATAACTTACTTCCCATATTTTCCCTTGCCTATTAGCAGAGCTTGCAATAGAAATTAATAAAATTTTAATGTTCCTTAAGCTCCTTTTCTTTGTGTTATTGGTAGTTGGTGTCAAGGTGGATGGGAACTTTGGAGGAAATGTGTTGAAGAGAGAAAATAAAGGATGTAGGTAGCCCAGAAATAGAATAATAAGCAGGTGATAATTTTGATAACAAACTCTCTTTAAGGACGAAGAAAAGTGACAGCTTCTGCCAGGAGTACCAGGAGGCGACGGACTTCTGAGGCTGACTCTGAAAGGTATGCCGTGCACTGGTAGAGCATGCACAGGTCTAGTTTTTTTTTTTTGTCGTCTAGAAGTAGAAAAACATTCCAGTGTGTTTTACTGTAGCACAGAAACTCAATCTATGTACAAGATAATCAGTGATAGCTATGTCTTGCATTCCATTATCAAGAGCAATTGACTTCTATGGCTTATTTGCTTTTCCTATTAGTTGGTGTGGCCTTTGCTACTGGGTAGTCACCTTTTATGTGTTCTTTCATTTTTTATTTCCACATATTCTAGTTACGTGATCATGTGTATTTGACTCCTCTCATCTTGAGTTGACAACTCTTGAGATTTAAGTTTGGGTTGCCTACATTTAAAATAGGCTAACTCAGCCTATAATTTGGATGTATTTGCGGTATAGTGTTTGTATTTGGTTTCTGCCAATCAGCCACTGTTGGAATCTGAAAATCGCAGCTGACTTACATTCACTTATTCACTGGGAAAACTGTGTATATTTTTAGACTAAGTTTTGACTAATTTAAAAATCTTTTGGGGAAATGTGACATTTACACTGTTTTAGGAAGGGAACTTAGTTTTTTTCCCCATTTCTTCCAGTCTCCAAAAAACTCTTGGGAGGTTGTTATAGTCTGTTTAATTACAAGCTTCATTACAAAAGTTTGGGGTTTTTCCTGTGTAAAATACCAGGTTCTACATGGATATAAAAAAAAAATTAGCTAGGTTTTCCATGATTTCACTTTGCTGGATAGCTGTCAGGGTTTTTTGGTTTGGGTTGAGATTTTAGTTTTAAGCGTAGTGGAGTTAGGGTATCAATTACACACTGATAGAATGAGAGTCAGAAACAAAAAGTTTTATTTATAAATAAACTGTGGTTTTAAAGCTTGTATTTAAATTCGTGTATTTTCAACATCTGTTTAGTGATCATGAAGTTCCACAGCCAGAGTCAGAAATGAGGATGAGATTACCAAGACGAGCCAAAACAGCAGCACTAACAAAAAGTAAACTTAACCTTGAGCAGTTTCTCAATGAAGTAAATTAGGAGAAGCGACGATGGAAATGGAATCCTATTACATATGTACTTTATTTTCAGTTCTTTGCTTTAATAAACTTACCCTTGTGTCCAAATTAGAAACATTTTGCCTGATGTCTTGTAGGACTGTCTGCCGTGTGATGATTCCACATCACTTGGCCTGTGCCAAAGTGTCAGGGTCGTGACTGTCAGTGTGCCTCACACACCATCTACATCAGTCCCAGGGATTTGTTCAGAATGTAAAGTGGGCCTAGGAATCTGCTTTCCAAACAAGGTTTCCTGATGATGCCTGTGAGCTCTCCTGGGTAAGATCATGGCATTATGGGCAACTTCTAAGTGTACCACTGGTTTACATTTGAGAAGCTTATGACTTAGGTGGGGCAGATCCAATACAGATGAACACATTTCCAATCTCAGTACACATTTAAAAAGTGACACCTCGAGGGCAAATGAAGTACCCTAAACTCGTTGGAAACGAGCTCATTTCCAGGGAGAAGGACCAGTATATGGGCCAGAGTGCCCAGCATTACAGTTAAACAGTTTTCATTTTGATAATTTTATTTTGTTTCTAACACTAAAAACGCTGATGCTGCTACCTGAATGGGCAGTCTCTCTTCCTAAACATTGGCACCTGAGAACCCTTATTTGCTTGTTATGATGGTGTTTCCTGGCCTGGGGAGATGTTTGAATGTACATGCTAGTCATGAACTCACTTTCTGCGTTTTGGCATAACAGAATATTGTGGATGAAAAAAGTACTAGTGGGAAAATAACATGACAAGAAGTCCTCTATATACTAATTTTGGGGCACTATTTCTTCATTGTCAATTTCATCTACCTTCTGAAATTGGTACCTGCCTGACTTAAGACATGTACTATATGAAATCAGTCCCCTTTCCTTCTGCAACACCCAACAAAACACCTTTTCTTGTCCATCTGATAGTTGCCTTTTCTCTTTATTACGCAGAATAGAAATGCCCTACATTGGATCTGTTTTAATAATTGTGCTTTATTTATCAGAGGCCAATTATTTAAAGTGATGTTCTAAGTTGGAATTAAAGTTAAGATTGTTGTGCTTTTTAGAACCAAACTGCTATATTACATACATACACATGTGCTTTATAAAACTCGGAAGTATAAAAGGAGTCTGAAAGTAACGAAGAATGCTTAAGAAAAAGGACAAGGCAGATATGGTGGTGATATAAAACAATGAAAAATAGATGATTTTCATTCTGTTGGCTCTCTGTCTTTTCCTGTGCTTCTAATTCTCAATGTAAGTCTTTTGTTAAATTCTTGTTTTAAAAATATTTGGGGGTGGGGTAAGAGAAATAAGGACTTACAATGTCCACAAACTAAACACCATTTACCTCATAGCCAGGCTATCCAAAGGGAAGGAGCCATGTTGGATATTTACACAGGCCACCATATCAAAGCTTTCTTTGTCTGGCTGGGAAAATAAATTAAGCACCAAACCTCTAGTATTCTTACTATTCAAGTTTTAGACACAATCACATAAGCCATCGCTGAAGCTGTGCTTTTGCACTATTAGAGTTAAGGGTAAGGAATAACCTGGTGTGAAAAATCATCCCTTTACACTTTAAAATAAATGGCTAAAATACAATAAAATCAATAGATGTAAATCCATTTACCATTTTTCATTCCAAACTGGTAACTTACAGAAACCAAACAGTATTCTTGTCTGTGAGAGGCACATATTTGCTGAAAGGTAGACATGCAACTGTGCCACTGTTCTTACAGCCCACAGAGTTCAAAGGTTTAAAATTACAGAGAAAGAAAACCGGTCAGCTCAAATTCTCCGATGAATGCAAACATGCATCGATGAATACTTGATGATAAGCTATGATCAATTTTTCTATACATATATAACTTTGAAAAAGATAGACTTCTAAGAGATACCTTTGCCTTTTGCCAATTTACTTCGAGGTAGTTGGTATCCACCTGTTACACAGCTGTTCATGGGTCAGGTCATCATCACAAACCTTTACAACACTAGCCTTCTAAGTCACATAATCCATTATATATTAAAACTTTGAGCACAGAAATAAAACAGGACAGTTATATATTTAAACTTAGGGCATAAAAAAATTGATAAAATACCATTAAAAGGAGAAACATCAAAATCCATCTGTACTACAAAAATTCCACAATGGTCTGATGTAAAACATGTAAAAAACATACAAAGAATCAAAGTGATTAATGCTAATGATTTTATATAAAGACAAATCACAGGACTAGAAATTTCAAGATCAATTGATAAATGCTTATTGTTCAGAAAAAAGAATATTGACGTACAAAATAAGGATAGTGCAAGAAGAACTGCAATCTATTTCTCTTCACTTGGGAGATTTTGGTTATGAGCTGTACAGCTTGCCAGAGATGCTGCTGTCGAATTCAGATTCCACTCAACGGGACGATTAAGGCACATCTTAATGGGGCTCACGGGACAGCTTGCTGCATTCCCATCAGGCAACTTCAGTTTCTCGTCAGTCTTCATTTGTAGCACGCTGGAAGAAAAACGTGCAAAGCATTTCAGTTTTACTTTGGTTTCAAAGAAATTATCAACCTTGTAAAGAAAATTTAGTTTTATTTTTGAGACTTCTAAAATGCATTTATTACCCTGAATGTACAGAGGTTTTTTGTTGTGTTAGCTTCTGCCTCCTTCCTGGACTGAATATAATAAACTGTAAGCCACGAACTTGAGAGGTGAGTCCCTCAGATACTGCCAGATAAAAAAATCTCTGCATATGCAGACTTCATTAGTATGCAGAACCGAATGTGGCAGGATTCATCCCTTTGAACTTGTCCTTTAGCCTACCAAGGATCTGAGAGCCACTTTAAGACAGAATGGACTTAACCTGTGGTCTAGGAACATTCACGTGTGTTACTCATTTACATTTTGTAACAAGTAAGCAAGGTTAGTATACATATCCTCATAATGATAAATGAGTCTTGGAGAGTTAAGTACGCCTGAGGTTGTCACTGGGCTGGAACTGGAACCCAGTCCTTGCTCTTTCCCTTGTGCCTGTCTACTGGCTCTCCCTGATGAAAACCTTTGGAGAGTCTACTTGATAAGCAATGCACAGGTAATCCTGAGCCTTCATGATAGTCAGTTCACATCCTTAGATGCGAGCCTTAAGTTTATAAACTAATTGGCTTGCTATGCATCAGCTCATTTGATACTTAACTGATTAGTTTGGTTGGACATCATTCCTAAACTTGACCCAACCAGACAGGTCTGATCCCATTAGTAAAGCGGGAAATGCACTGTGACTTGGAGTTGGTAAATGGCAGCATCCACACTTCAGTAGCATTTTCCTAATCCCTCCTTGCCTCTTAAACAACTGCCTCATTTGCCATTCAAGAAACCAGAGATTTAACCCAGTACACATTTTAACAGCTACCATGTTCTCACTGAATTCTTCCTAGGCAAGCAGTTCCAGCTCTACTGAATGAGTTTTCTACAGAAAGGAACAAACTGACAAAACTCTGAACTAGCTTGAAAGATTACTCATTAAAAATAGTAAGTCACTTAAAAAGCCAATACATACAGGTGTAACTAGTAGGATTATATTTAAAGTACGTCATGGCCTAATATGTGACATGTTAGAGATCCAAGGCAATATTTTCGTATCAAATCTTAACAGGCTTTTGAAAATATTTACATCGTTTAACTATTAGACTGATGTGCCCTCGTGGACCTCATTTTGTTTTTCAAGTTAGCAAAGCTGAGATACAGCAGTAATGCTTTCTCTTCCTCCAAAGGCTCCAGGCTTCATACTTTTATTTGTGTTCTCAAAGTACAATGTGCCCTGGCTCGATGGCTCATTTGGTTGGAGTGCTGTCCTGTGCACCCCCCAAAAAAGGTTGTGGATTTGATTCCCCGTCAGGACAAATACCTAAGGTTGTGGGCTCAGGCCCCAGCTGGGGTGTGTACAGGAGGCAACTGATCTGTTTCTCACATCGATGGTTCTCTCAAATAAGCATGTCCTCGGGTGAGGATATAAAAAACACTTGATGTACGCTTCTTTAAGAAACTAAGACAGGCTATGAAAGTATAGTCATATTAATTGAGGTACCTTGGTAGAGAAGTGTATCAAGTATCCAACTCAAAAAAAACAAACCTGGCATGGAACAACAAAGTCATGGTCATAAAAACTTTTGTGTTTATTTGATTGGCAAAGGTATATTCATTACAGAGTAATACTTTAATAATTACGTCATTCTTTGCAATACTGTGAAGACAGGTGTTTTGTTTTTACTTTTCTAGAGAGTGTACTGTCCTCTAAATTTGGGCACGCAAACTCCAGGGATGCACAAAACTATACACATAGTTTTTCTTCCAATGCACATGTGCATGTGCATTGGAAGAAAAAAGAGCTAAATGTTAGTGCTAATATACAGATTAGCATGTGTAGTACACAAATATACACCTAGTGAGTGTATCAAGTTGGGGCACCACTGATCTATAAAATAGTAGTAATAGAAGAATACAGCTAGCTTGTGAACTGCTAACAGAACAGCAGAGCTAGAAGAGAACTTTCTAGATAACCCTCACCCCCTTTTTAAAAAGATAAGGAAACAGGTATAAGAAAATAGAAAAATAAACTTTTCCCCCAGTGTTCTGATCACATGTACATGGACTAATGAATCTTTAATTAATCTACTATCACTGAGAGTACTTTTCAATTCCATTTCTAAGGTATTATTTAACATTTATTGAGTACTCACTAGATAGCACTGAGAAATAAACATGAGATAGTCATAGAATTTGCAAGTTAGAGTAATTTTTGGGGGGGGGGGGTGATGGAGTAAGCTTTTATTCACATGTGCGGACCCAGAGGAGACAGCCTCCAAATTCTAGGCCAGTTAGAGGAATTTTTAACAAATATACCTTCATATTTGGAAACTAAAATTTTGACTAAACTAGGTTTAATGCCAGGAATTTGTGGCATAATCATACACTTTGGTACGAAGTGAGAGATGAATAATTGTTCAACTTTTCTTAATATACTTTTCAAAGTATTTTTTCTTTTGTATATTATAAAAATAGGTCCTATGTTTAGAAAGTCACTGCAAAACGATTTATACAGTGAAGTTTCATAACTACAGTTGGCCATTATTTCCTGGGTATTCTTCACATTGACATATATACATATTTGTGTTTCAACTATTTCCTCCTATATAATCCCATATACTACTGTTTAGTATCTTGCTTTAAAAATATGTATATTTTGACAGCACAGGGAATATAGTCAATAATACTGTACTATGTATGGTGCTAGGTGGGTACTGGAATTATCAAGGGGAACACTTAGTAAAATGCATGATTGTCTAACAACTATGCTGTACACCTGAAACTAATACAAAATAATACTGGATGTAAACCGTAATTGAAAAATAAAACAGTAAAAAATAAAAATATGTGTATTTTCCAGGTTGCTTCATATTTGTACATTGAATACTTGATACTTTTATACAGAGAATTTCACTCCATAGATAGGTTGTAATTTACTTCCTCAGTCTTCAGTTGATAAGACCTTTAGGCTATTCCAATCTTTTGCTTAAAATATCAATATATTGAATCTTACTGTGTGTGCAGGTTAACTACAGCGTTGATGTCTAATAGGATAGTTGGTTCAAAGGGTGCTTTTCAAAGTTTGATAGATCCTTACCAAATGTCCCTCAGAGACTGTACTCTTTTACACTCTTTATATGGAAATGCCTTTCTTCCTTTCCACTCCTACCAATATGTAGCAGAACTTAGGGATGTGGGGGGAAATGATAGGTAAAAAAGGGTAAGCCACTGTTTAATTTGCAATATTCACATGAGGAAGCTTAAGCTTATTTTCATTTCTTGGAAGCCATCTTTTATTTTCCTTTTCTGTGTTCTTTGCCAATTGATGATCTTTTTTTTTTGCAGATACGCGGGTAAGATTAATCCTTTGTTCTATGTGTTTTACAATCCCATTCCCATCCCTACCCCGCCTCATTCCTAAGTTGTTTGCATCTGCTTATGGCAATTCTGTCATAAACCCGCTCTAAATTTTGTATCAAATTTATTAATTTTTATTTCATGGCTTCTCTGCTTTACATAATTAGAAAGCTGAAGCAGTAGCATTTAAATTGCCTGAAAAAGTGGCTTCTTATCTCCATATACAGGATTCTATCGAAACCTCAGCAACAGTGTTTACGGCAGACTCCCTGAAAGTAGAGAATTAGGAAAAAGAATGTGAAGACCTGGATTCTATTCTGACACTAATAATAATCAGCTTATTGTCCTTACTTTGGACAAGTAACCTTAGCCTCCTTCAGCCTAATTTTCATCTGTAAGAAGAAAAATAAGACATCTTCCCTGCTTGCCTTACACATTCCTGCTGATCTGATGAGAGCCCATTCACATGCTCTGAAAGCCATACACAGCTGTAGACAGACGCAAAGGTTTAGTTTAACACTTGCACACTTTGGTGAAAGGAGGAAGTCAGCTGGAAAAGAGGTACTTATTGTAGCCTACATGGTAGTTGAAAACTGAACGGGCAAAGAATGTTGAAATGATTAAGACACCTAAGCCTATTTTTAATACTTTAGGGATTTCGCCTACCCTGAAGGGGAGCTTCCCTATACCATCTGAATGAAAGTTTATAGAATACATGCATTTGCAAAGTACACAAGATGAAAATCTTTTGTGGGTCATTTAAATTGATAGTCACTGATAATTATAACAAAAAAATTTTTTTAAATCCAGCTCTAATAATTTAAACTTGTTTTATCACTGGAGATATAGTTCATTTGTCATTTAGACAATGCACTTTAATGTAATCTAGTCAAATTGCAGGAAACAGTAAATTTTAGTGTGATTAAGACAGGCCTGAATATATTTATGGAGCAGCTGCTATCATGTCAGGCGCTACGCCAGAAGCCTTTTTTGCATTACCTCATTCAATTCTAACCACCGCCAATGGAGGCACATAGAAGTGAGAGGACTTATCCAGGCCACAGAACTAAGGGGAAGTCTTCAGGGCCAGTGACTTATGACCCCACCTTGCATACTAATTCTCAGAATGTAACTCTGTCATGATTCACCAGGCTAACATCCACGTGTCTACTACGTCAGAATACCAACACATAGCAAGTGTCTCATCTACAGGTTTCAAACCGGAAGATACCCTGAAGGGCTGTGGTGATTCTATTTAGGAAAGCGATAGAAGTAGAGCATGAAGTTTCTTCATATTTAACTAAATAAGGAGCTGTCAGTCATCTTTCCATTTCTCAAGGTAAATAAAAAGTGTTAGAGCATATAGACTGACGTTTTTGAGAGCCACCATAAGAGTATTCTTTAGGTTGAATTTCACAAACGAATTCATCTTTTCAAAGGGAAAAGGAAGGAACCTATATGCAGGGAGAAAATGTTTTCTGGCATGGGACTTGGAATTGCAATAGTTACTCTAAAGTACATAAAACGATCCAATTTGAACTCACCCATTTAACTTCAAATTCTGGAGTTCCATTACTTTAATGAGTTACCCTGTACTTGCTATCACCATTGTCTTACCTAATTCCTTTAACCTACACCAATCTGGCCTCCAGGTCTTTCACTTCGTGAAAATAGGACTGAAGTCACCTATGAATTCCTAAGTCTAATGTATGATGTTATACTTTTCAATTTTTTGCCTTCCTAACAATATTCAAAACGTTGGCCATCTCCTCTGCTACGGACTGAACTGTGCACCTCCCATATCTATATGTTGAAGCTCTAACCTGCCATATTAAGAGAAACCCGACCTTTAGGAGGTAACGAAGGTGACCTGAGGTCACAGGGTGGGGTCCAAAATGATGGGGTTGGTGTATCTGTAAGTGCAGAGGACAGGAAAGCAGCCACCTGAAAGTCAGGAAGAGAAACTGAACCCTTCAGACCTTGGTCTTGGACTTTCTAGCTTCCAGAGCTGTGAGAAAATAAATTTCTGTTTTGTCATGTAATGTTTCTTTGTCATTGCTTTTTAATGGTAGCCCAAACGAAGTAAGGCATCCTCTCTTTCGAAAGTTTGTTTTGGCTTTGAGACAAAGCACACAATACTGGCTTTTCTCTGCTTCTTCCCACTGCAGGTCACACTACTCTACCTGGCTAACAAATGTTGGAATTTCTCAAGGCCGAGTCCCAGGCTTTCTTTATCCGATAATTTCTCTTTAGGATTCTGACACATACCCAGTTTCGGTCAGCAATGATACTCTAGATGTCTCGCCTGCACCCACAGCTATGGGACACTCCTTCAGAAGGATTTTCCTGAGTACTCGACCTAAAGCAGCTCCCGAGAAAGTCTTATGTCTCCTAATTTCACTAATAGAATTTACCACTGCCTTGTGTTTTCTACTTCATTTTTTCTTTCACTAAAATACAAACACAATGAAAATAAAGACCCCTGCTGGTCGTCTTAGCATATTATTTTCAGCACCTAGCATACAGAAATTGAATAAATATTTGTTAAAAAAATAAAACTGGGACTTCTGGCCACAAAGAAGTAACAAGAACTGGATTTACCCTTTCATTTTAAGCAACAGATAAAATATATATATATTTTTTTAAGCCAATAAAGTACAGGAAGTGCAAGATGACAGCGATCCCTGAAAGAAGGGAAATGAGAGGTAAGAACTATCCATCCGCTCTGGCTTACAGCCTGGTGCGTTTCCAGGCTGCAGTATACAGAAAGAGAACTTAGAAATCTTCCTGAAATGAGAAGACAGACTTTGGAGGTGAGGAAATTTAAGTCAGCAGGACTTTGTGTGGCTGGGTACCTGAGAGAGCTGCACAGACAGAGCTCAGAGAGCTGCACAGGGTTCCGCTGGAGTCTGGATACTTATCAGCTCAGGAATGTTTCCCAAGGCGGCAAAAAAGACTACAGAAAAGGACCAGGGAAATCCCTACCAAACCTACAGGACTGGATATTTGTGTTCACACCAGCAAGAATGGAAAGACCTCTTAACACATGGGACAAGAAGAGGAATCTTCAGGTATTGTGGTCACCCTAACTAGTGGTGTAAAGTTAGCCCTAGTTGCTGAGAGTAATCTTATTAAAATAAACTCATCACAAAAACAAAAAAACCTAGGTACAGTGATGGCTGTTAACGACATTATGGTGATTATTTTGCAATACATACAATATCGAATCAGAATGTCGTACACCTGAAACTAATATAATGTTATATGTCAATTATACCCCAATAATTTAAAAAAGAGGTTCACTTCATATGATAAAGGAACCAATCCATCAAAAGTACATAAAAATTCTAATGTGTAGGAATCTGATCACAGAGCTTCAAAATACATAGAGTAAAACCTGCTAGAAGTAAAAATGATAAATAGCAAAATCCAGAATAACAGTTGTAGTTTTCAACACCCCTCTCTAAAAATCAATAGAATAAGTAGACTGAAATGCAATAAGGATGGAAAAGAGTGAAACAGCACCCTCTATTAACTGACTCAACTGACATTTCTAGAACATTCCACCCTAGAACAGCAGAATACACATTATTTTCAAGGACATACAGAACATTTATTAATGTAGATCTGGTAGACTCTGACCCATAAAACAAATGTCAGTAAATGAAAAAAGATTAAAAATCACACAAAGCGTATTTTAAAGCCATGAGAATTAAATTAGAAGCCAGTAACAGAAAAATATTTGGAAACTAAACACACCTCTAAATAATCCATGGGTTAAAGAAATCACATGGGAAATTAGAAAATCTTTCTAATTAAATGACAGTGAAAACAGCACAGTAAAATCTGTAGGATAGAAAGTTTTTAGAGGCAATTTACATTGTGATCATATAGGAAAGACACATCTTCCTTCTGCCTTTCCAACACCAATTTCTCAGTAATGGTTCCCAAAGCGTGGTCCCTGGACCAGCGACATAAGCATCACTTGGTCCCCGCCCCACAGCCACTGAATCAAACTGGCTGGCGTCTAATCGTGTCTTTTCGAACAAGCCTTCCTGGTGATTCTGATTCACAATACAGTTTCTAAGCCACTGTTTTAAAGTAGTGTGGTCCTCACTTGGACTAAATCTCTAAAAGAGATTTAGATTTAGAGCTACTGGAACCACTGAAAGTACATTAACCACAGCTACAGAGAACCTGCACGGTCTGCACTTCCCTCACTCTCCAGTCTTCACCGCCCCGTGCTCCGCCTTTCTGGTTTGACCCTAGTTGTGTCTTAGCCCTCTTCCTGCCAAGAATTACAGTGCCTCCGAGTTTTGTTTTGAACATGCAATCCCTTCTTCCTGGAGAGTCATTCCTTCCCTGCTAGTTCTCTGCCGCAGTCCTGGTTAACTCCTACTCAACACTCACAGCTCGGATCCATGGCCATGTCCTTAGGAAGGTCTGTCTTCACTTCCCTGACTGGATCAAATCTGTAAGGAATTCTCACTTACCACCTACTAATTAAGAAGTCAAGATTTGTCTAATTATTTACTCAATGTCTGTCTTTCCAAATAAACTTGACCCATGAGGGCAGGTTTCTGGTATCTGGTTTTGTGTCCCATAATCCCAGATGTCTACCATACTGCTTGGCACACAGGAGACGAACATTTTTGAAAGAGTAAATTGATGGGGTCTTAGATTCTAGCTTTCTATATTTATATAATATAGAAACAAAGTCACAAATAAATTTTCAAGGGTGCTTGGAATTAAAATTGGGAGGAAGAAGCCAAGGATTTTTTTTTTAAATTAAACAAACAAACAAAAAAAAAACAAGATAAAACCTGGCCAGGTGAAATCATTCAGACACCTAGTCTGCTTTCTTTTCTTTCTTTTTTATAATTAAATGACAGGTGAATTCAGTAAGCATAACTTGATAATCACAGAATGCTGAGCTCCACTACAAAGAAAATGGCTTATAGCCCAGGAAAGCTGGGGGTAGGGGGGTCGGGGTGGTAGCCAGGAGAGCTGAACTAAGAATTTTCGATTCTTAAGTAAAGAAACAGAACAAAGGGGTACAAAAGGAGAGAACACTTGAGGAAGGAATTTAAGGTTTGAAGCACCAAGCTCAATCTCTAACAGGTGGTAGGAGCTGGTTAAGGAGAAGAAGGGTGACCCTTGAACTTACCTCATATAGACAAAGCAGGTCTGGAGGCTGCAGGGAGAGAATAGATATTTACAAAACAATAAAACTGGCACTCCGGACTCCCCCAGCATCAGTCTGCTGGATAAAGACAAGCCTAGTCCCACAAAGATACTATTTGACAGAAATGTATTGTATTGTGTGGGGAGGGAGTGGACAATGGCAGGGAGTGGATGGCTTTTGGGAGTAATCTGGATATAATAATTTTAAGTTACTAAAAAAAATCCAATGACTGTTTCTCGCCATTCCACTGATATGAACAGGGTCAGTGAGCACACCTCTCCTGAGAAGGGTCAGGTAAATCTTTTAGGCTCTGTGGGCTCTATGTGATCTCTGTTGCAATTCCTCAGTTCAGCTCCCATGTGTGGCACAAAACCAACAACAGAAAGTGAGTCAGTGAAAGGTGGTGCTCCAATAAAACTTTACTTCCAAAGTGGGACATGGGACAGGCTCCTGAATTAGAGAATTAATATTATGTTTAAAAATAATTTTAAACCCCATATCCACTAGTATGGAAAAATCAACCAAATAATCTTTCAATTTATACTTATATTGCCCAAAACAACTTGGAATCTTTTTTGTTATGTTCCCCAAGTTCATGCATTCTTTCTGGGAGTATCACAGTAAATACAGGAAAACCCTAGTACAAAACCATGTACAGCGACGTTTCCCAATTACATTCCCCAGGCTGTGTTCAGTAGGACATAAAAAGTCCCATATATACGGTTGGAGAACACAGTTTATGGGTGCTGTGACTCAATAAGCACAGGAGAGGCAACGGAGCCTTTCTCAGCATTACACCCCCATAGGACCCTTGCACCCTTCCAGGTGTAGTTTAGTTCCTGGAATACACCTCCAGAATGCCTGTGCAGCAAATTAGATTAGGGTAACTATGAATCATTTGGAACCTTTTTTTCTATCAGAATAAAATTTAGAAAATCATCTACTCTAGCTTCATAGTTTTTCCATTAAATGATAATAATGATGCTAAATAATGGCACATGAAGAAACTGTGAACTTTAAATTTTATTTAAAAATGTTAAGGATGTTCTGTGTCAAGGGTTGTCTCAACCATACAAATTTAAAAAGGACATCTTGAGTTAAGACTCAAAAAATTTGGTAAAATGTTCATAAGTAGGACCAGAGGATGTGTGGTTAGTCTGGGTTTCAGGCTGTTGAGGAATATACTGTTAATTAAAGAACACCCATCAGTTATATACCTGTGTGAAAACCAGCATTCAGAATGAAAAGAAAATACATATTCAGTCATTCTTGAGAATAGATGACAAAACAGGAGAAGCAGAGAAAATGGAACATTTTTCAGTCATCTCAGATTCCAAATCAAAGTGTCAACTTGAATTCTAAATTTTTATGGGGGAAATTTAACATTTTAGGATGAGACCTATGAATTTAGTAGCTTCAAGTCCACGTTAGGTTATTCTAGTTTTAAAGTTTCCTCAGAGGTGTCCGAAGGCAGTTTTTATGTTCAGATATGTATCAGTTAGGAAAAGGCACGCATTTGCTCTGAGAACTCAAAAGACATTGATATTAAAAAGGTCTATATTATTTTCAATATTTACGCTCCATTATCAGTCAAAATAATCTCTTGCAACTAGCCCTTCATACACCCCACTTTGCTCTCCCCCTCAAATCTATACTGTGTGCTACTCTTAGAAAAGCTGCTAGAATTACACCTTGATCAGACAGTTTCTCACTATTCACAGAATGTATCCTTGGCTTGATCTCTTTGTCCTGTTACACCTACCTGGTGTATGCAGTAAGGATTAAATACAAGGCCCACCTTTCTCTATGCTTACGTTCTGGCTGCAGAGATACAATCACAAAGCTGTTCGATCCAATTATTTCTTGGGACAGTATTTTAAACCTATCCACATTGCTAACACCCACCATACAACTCTCAGACTACATCTTGGTTCATAAAAAAATAGATTCTAATATCCTTAACATTCTGCCCATGAACTTACAAAGGGATTTTTCTGGTCCTCATATATATCCCACTCTTCTCATATTTTAAAAGAGAAGTGATTCTTGTGGCCAAGGCCTATCTTGCTAATGATGCTCCATCATATCCAATAATTAAATCAGGGCTTCACCCCACTTTCTCTGCTTGCCATTTCAGTTTTATATCTTCTTCCTTTCATTTTCTACTGGCTTCTCTCATTGGCATGTAAATTTTTTTTTTTATAAACCTGCCTTAAACAGGGCTTCCCTTTCATGACTTCCCTATCTCCTCTCCAATCATAGCCATTTATAGTTCTCTGTGCTAATTTCCTCCCTCTGCATGTACTCAATCACAAGGTTTCTGGCTCTGTCCCTCCACCATACTGCTCTCTCCCAAATCAGTAAAATAACCACTTGTGCTTATGTTCAATGGAAATGTACCAAGGCCTAACTGACCTGTTATCGACAGTTTACACTGCTGGTTTCTCCAGTTATGACGCATTTCCTTTTCGCCACCCTCTCCTGCTTTCCTCTCACCTACCGACCACTCTTACCAGTTTCCTTTGTACACCGTTTTTCTTTTCTCCATATCCTTGGGACTCTGGGATCCTAGGCTCAATCCCATTTTCCCGAACAATCTCTTCAATGACTTGCTGACACCAAATCTTTACCTCTAGCTCAGAACTCTCCCCCGAGCAAAACCCCATATTAATTAATTGCTTCCTAAACATCTCACTGGATACCCTGGATTCCTTATGTCTGAAACTGAATATGCCACATGTTCTCTTATACTTCAGTGCATGTTACTACCACCTACCCAGATGTTTAAGCCCTAGACCTGGATATTACCCTGCATCCCTCTACTCTCTTAGATGTACTGATTCTACTTCATAGATTTTTCACAAATGTGTCTATTTTTCTCCACTAATGTCACCAGTAGGGCTCAAAACATTTCTTTCATTAACTCAACAGTTTGGGCTGTGCTTCCCTCAGTAGCTTTGCTTTTTGCCATTTTCCATCTACCCCCTGCCCCATCCTTAATTCCCATTTTATGCCTCAGCTATTTGAACAAAATTACTTAGTGTTCCAAACAAGCCTGTTTTGTCACCCCAATTTTTGACACGCAGTTTGCTCTGCCTGAAGTACTCCTTTCCCAACTTCTACTACTTTGGCATCCTTGAAATCTCAGCTTAGCTGTGTCTATACAGGAATCCTTGCCTAATTCTCCAAACCTGGGTTCAGTTTCCCTCCTGTGTGCTCCCACAACCATCTCTCACAGATCCTAGCACTCACCTTTCCACTGGAGTTGCCTCTTCATGGTAACTCCATGATAAGCACTTAGAGCATGAACCATGGCTTTAACCCCTAAAACATATACTATCCCCCTTAAAACTACCCCCCTTAAAACACAGTCCCCCTTAAAACAATTAAAAACTCTATTTGTTGGATAAATAAATGATGTAGGTCTTGTTTGCCCAATTAGATGGAAAGGGAACTTTCTGAACATTCTATAGTGCCTAAGAGCATATTGTAGGCATTCACTGAATATTTGTTGAACTAAGAATAGAATGGAATTGTATTTCTTTTTCCTCCTTTCCATGTCTACAGATATACAGCAGTACAAATGTAGTGAAGTATAAATCTTAAAACTCCTGAGTATTAAACTATATCTGAACAGTTAATTTTGAAATGTATAAAAATAAGACACTTGTGGTAGAAGCAAAACTTTTCCTCAATAGAAATATTGCATAATTCATTATATATATACATTGCACTAGGAATTTTTCTAGAAAAGTTCTATTGTTAAAAGTCTCTCAGATCTCCAGTCACTAATTATTCTATGAAGAACAAAAACACATATAAAACTAATAATGAATTTTAGTGTCATTTCCAAAAAGGCAAAAAGAAGTATGAAATACCCAGAATGAGAAAAAAAATAACAGCTTAAAGAACATTTAAAAATCAGATAAATACAACAAATATTGTTTTAAATACAACTTTATAAAGATGTCCTGGATTAATTAAAAAAAAGAATGTTAAAAATAAAGAAGGAAAGTTATCAGTAAAAAGATAAAACTTTAAGCAGAACAGGAAATAGTATTAATAATTTCTAAAATGAGAAAAGGTGAAAACTCTAAATGTCCTAAAACTGTTTTTACGTTATCACAAAATGGCTGTGAAATTAATTTGAAAAGTAATAATCAGGCATCTTCCATCGTATTTTTTTAGGGTAATCTTATATTAAGTAAGATGAAAAATCATTAAAATAAAAATTTTACATTTATACCTTAGGAAGATACAATGGTTAAGAAGCTGGGAGGACAAAATACAGTTCTGTTGTAAAATGAGTTAATCAAACTATCTTGCTGACTCCCTTTGGTAAACTTGAACAGCATGAAATGAGGATGGCAGAGAGATTAAAAAACGAAACACTACATTCTCCATTCATGACAGTCTTTTAAAAATATGTGTGTATATTTTTAGGTGAATTGTAATTTTTTTAAAATCACTACCAGGCTTCCCTCTTTCTTCCTGATATTCTATTTGTTACAGTTACTTTTAGTTATCCTGAAGGCAAGAAACAAAGGGTGTAATTTTAGATTTGATATTTTTTCATAATGAAGACTCTAATTTAAACATTTTAATCATTGCATGTTAGTTAAAATTTTTAATCACTGCATGTTAGTTTGGATATTACCAAAATAGGCATTTTAAAATTTCTTAGTTAAATAATTAAAGTTTGGCATCCATAATAATCTTACATATTAAAACTCAAGATTAAATTACTGCTTTTAATATTTTAACGTAAGACCTGATAGTACTTTTTTAGCTTTTAAAAAAGTTTTAAAGGGTAGAAATAAAGCCATCAATACCTACCCAACCCCCAGAAAAATCCCCTTAAATATTTGATGTGACAATCCAATCATATGATAAACTATCCTTAAATTTCCAAATGTAGCCTTGGCACTCACTCATGTCAGGAGAGTAGTCAAGAAGCACTACCACGCTTCTCTGTATCTTGAATTGTCTAGCACTTTACAGTAAGCTGAGTCAGAACTGGCTACAATGGCCACTATAGTGTTCACATCCCATTTTTGCTAGGTTCTAAGAGTAAGTCTCTCTGAGGCACCAATGTCAGGTTAGTATAACTGAGGAAAGCACATAATTGCTTACTTGATTTCAGTTTGCAACACCTTAAAATTAGCTGTATAGCTAATTTCTCCCAAGATAGACTATGGATTATCTTTGGAAAGAAATGCTCGTGGGAATCTAGTTCAGTGTCTAACATGAAAAAAAAAAACTACTCAACAAGTTTGCTGATTCATTGGAAAAATATCTTCTTCCTTGACACTGTTTAAATAAGCAGAGTATTAGAGTGGTTTGCAAAGCAGTACCACAGAGCATATAAGTTAATGGTGTGAGACTGGTATCCTAGAATTATTACACATATTATAGCCTTTCCTTTTTTTGACATGGTCTGGTCTCTAATTATCACACAATAAATATATATTAGTCAGTAGTGTAGTAGTTAAGTTTTAGACAGTTACTTGGGCATATTTATCTGTCAAACTGTCTTCTGTATTTATATTAGATCAAATGCCAAAGCAGATAATACAACTTTATATTAATGATACACATTTAGAGGCTTTCCATATCTCTACTAAATATATTTGAATTTGCTTGAGATCCTGGACACATTACATGTGGGGAAGTGCACTGGCATATTTAGCAGCACCTAATTTCATGAGTTTCATACTAGGTGCCAAGAAATTAGGTTGTCCAAATATTTTGGAAATAAATTAAAACTAAATCAGCTGTTTCTTTTCTACCCATCAGTTTATGCTTCACTCGAGGCACCTACAATGAAACTTTAAAATTAAGTAGAGAAAAACTTACCTAGTTGGGATTTTGAAAAATAGTTTGCCATTTGTCCACTGTTGCAACACTGTCGTTTATGTCTTTTTGTTGACATTTCTGTGGTCTTCCATGGTGGTCTTTTTCTTTTGTTCAATTTGCTAAGAACTTCAGGACTATCGGAAGGAGTCTTGTCATAATTAAAGCATTTATTTAATGTACTATTGTCAAGTTGGCCAGGAAATTTATCAGCTGCAGGACTATTTACCTTAGCATTTTCTATTTCTTTAGATTGTTTTTTAAAAGAATTTTGCCTAGCAGAATGGGATCTTAAGGTAAAGCGTTTTGATTCTTCCATATGAGTCTGATGATTACTTCCACTGGCAACAGAGTCAGGAGAATAAATAACTGTATTTAGCTTAAAAGTATTTTTGTGTTCAAGATAGTTGATCTTTCTCAAAAATATTCTACAATCTTTTAAGGTTTTTGATTTCCAATTATTTGGGCATACATTTCCTAGTCTTGGTCCCTTTTCAAAATCTTTTTGGCTGCAATTTGTTCCATTTTCTTTTGCTTCTGACTTAAATTTATTCTCTAAACTAGCATGTGTTTTAAAGTCAGGTTTTGCCACTCTCTGTTGCAAAAAGCCATCCCTGATCTCAGGTGGCAAAATAAACCGATTATCTACTGTGTTTTTCCCTTGGAGTGGGATGTCAGCGTTTGGACCCCCCTCAGTCTTATTTAAAAATTGGTTCTGGCAGAAAAATCTCAAGTTCCTTCTTTTAGAGATCCAATCAACTGTTCCACGGGTGTGCAGCTTTCCCTCTCTTCTCCACCTTTCATGTTGCAACCTCTTAAACTCAGTCCTTTTGAATCTACCTAGGGTTAAATTACTTTTCACATTTAAGAGTGGAGAGCTAACCATTTTATGCAGTATATGCAACTTCCCTGATTTTGAAGGAGAAGATAGTGCAAATTTTTTAAAGTGCTTTTTGAAGGGGCTGGTATTAAAATCAGAATATTTGGTCCCTAATTTAACTCCTCTGGTATTTATTACTTCTAAAGGGTTTCGAGCATTTGCTTTTCTAACTAGTGAAAGAGACTGTGTTTCTGTCGTTTGCATAAACCAGGTACACAGATCATTCAAATCATATTTTTTCCGAAAAAGCATTTTTACAGGTGAGACTTCAAGTTCTAAAAGACAGGTTTTCAAAGGGCTAACTATTTTGCAATCATTACTTTCAGTGTGCTCCCTTTTTTTATGAACACAATTTTCAGCTTCATCTCCACTCACTTGCACCCAAGCATTTGTTATTTGCTCAAATCTATTGTTTAATTCTTCTAATAAGGAATCGCTTGAAGTAGAAGTAGCCCACCATCTGAGCAAAGAGTTTGATGAAATTATGGGGTCCAAGGATATTTCAGAAATGGGTCTTAATTTGTTATCTTCCAAACATTTTTTTGCATTCCTTGAATTTCTAGCTCCTGGCGTACCCTTGGGAGCTATTTTTATCCTTGACTGCCTATGTTTTTCCTTCTGACTTTTACCCTTCTGCAAATGGAGTTTATATGATTTATGGAGCAGAGTATTTCTATAAATAAGTGAACTAGAAGATGCTAATGAATGTAAGAAATGCAGAGATGGTTTTCTATCCCTAACAGAATGTCTCAAAGGTATAGCAGCAACCATACTTTTTGATCCATTCTTAAATATGTCAGCTTCGCTGTGCCTTGTATCCATCTTATTGCATTGGTGAGCATACTTTTCTTCAGGCAGACTTTTTTCCAACATATTCTCTTGTTGTAAAGGAGGTAAGCAGCTACTAATACTCACTTCTCTCTCCTGAGGTGAAATTCTGTTAATAGTTACAGATATACCAGAGATTTTCACTTTTGCAGGTCTACCCGGCTTCCTAATTATTGCCAAAGGCTTCTGATTTGGTCGAATAATGTTCTTGGAAGGTTGAGGTATCACAGACTTGTTCTTGATAGGTCTAACATATTCAAAGCCACACCCTAAGATCTCGCTTTCAGTAGTCAAACTTGACACAGCACTTATTCTTTCACCTGAGCCAAGTTCATATTCTCTAATATTTCTGACACTGTTATAGTCAGTTGGAAAATCTGCAACCTTATTGTTTAAAGATGTAACATTGCGTATGTTTATACTTTCTTCAGAAACATGCCTTTTAGTTCTTCTTGACCTTCCATAAATAACAGTTACTGTAATACTCTTTTTATAAATACCTTCTTTTACTTCTGATAGGAGAGATTCTGGGCTTTTCTTTCCAGCACTAAAGCACTCATTTTGGCAAATGGTGATGTCCGTTTGATCAATTTTCGGTTTTGGTGGTCTTCCAATTGGTCGCTTAATCTGTTTTACAACCTGGGGACCTATTTTTTTAGGTCTACCTGGTTTTCTTTTAAAAGATGAATCAATTGCACTGCTTGAATTTTCCTTAGGTTCTTCTTGGGGCTTGTCACTATTTGTATCATCAATAAACATTGCAGAAGATTCTGCAGATTCTTTTTCACTATTAAATTTGTTTAGTTCTCTTTGAAGAGTGTCACTATCATTAAGATTGGAACTAAAATTTTCAAAGTTAGTATTTGGAATATCCTTATTTGTTTCTGTTTTTTTTTCAATTACATGATGGTTTGAATGTTTTTCAGGATGATCAACATTTGACTTAGAATTGCCAACTGAAGTTAAAGTATATTTGACTCCTTCACTGCTTTTAACCTCAGATAAAAACATGAGTTTGATGGGACTAGAATAGGTAGAAAAAGAGGAGCTTTCAATGGCTTTATTTTTCATTGGTACATTCTCAACAGTGGAAATCAAGCTACCCGTATCTAAAATAGATGACTTTTTCAGATTATCAAGTCTTTTTTTATTCAAATCTATTGGAGGCATATGATTGCTTTTCATATTGCTGGATGCTACCACAGATTTTGATAAACTCTGCTCTTTGCACGTCATTCTACTTATAGTAAGAGTCATGTTTCTACCAGCATTTTGATCTTTACCATCAATTTCTTTCAATTTCTTGGATGCTTTATATCCTTCTGATAATGACTGATTATTCCAAGACCTCTTGGCTATATTTATTGTATCTTCTAAACGCTCCACAACAACTTGTAAATTAGAATTCATTGCAATTTTGTTTAGATCTATATTGTGTGAACTTTCAATTTGAATAGTTTTCACTTGATCTTTTTTTTTGGTAGATTCAGAAACTCTTTTGGACTTAGGGGATTTTTTAAGAACATAATTATTTGTTACATATATAGAATACCATCCCGGAGGCACAATATTTCGTTTAGTTCTGCTAAAAAATCCAGGAACATCACATTTCAAAGGAGTTTGAGTAGTCTCTAATTTTGAGTTCTCCTTATGATTTTGCAAAAACTCTCCAGCTGCAGATTTCTCCTGTGTATTTTTTATGTTCATTTTCTCAGGTGTAATTTTTTTTAAGCTTTCTGAAAATGTGTCAAAAGCAAAGTTAGTTTCTAAATTATGAAGAGGAGGTAGTTGCAATGACTGTAATGCATAATCTGGTGAAAATGCTATTTCTGCACGATTGCTGTCTTGAAAGTTTTCAGAATTTTGTAAAGAAGGCCCTTGGTAATGACAGAATTCTTCTTTGTTTGTTGAAAATATCACATCATTGCATATCAATTTCCTTGAAATTTTTTCACTGCATTTCTTTCTTATAAAATTTTCATCAAGACTAGCAAGTTCTCTTTTTATCTGCAAAGACTGCCTTCTAAATGTGGGTGAATCAGGAGAGTTATGCATTGCAAATAATGTTTCTTGACGCTTTCGAAATCTTGTCTGAATAATTTTATTTTCTACCTTTTTATCGTGTTGACTCAGTAATTCCATAAAACTGTAATCACTGGCCTTTGCATTATGCAACAGGGAGGTTATTAAATCTCTCAATTTTAAATCATTATCTGTATTACAATCACTGCTAGGTAACTTGATAAGGTTTGTCATATCTGTAGTTTCTATTGATTTTAATTTTTCATTAATACGGTCCATTAAATCTTTAAAAATTACAGTAGTTTCACCTTTTTCATGATTTGTAGTACAATTATTGCTGCCTTCCAAGAGCAAAGAATCCGAGTTACTGGATGCTTTAGTTTTATGCAGTTTATCTTCATGGTAACCTTTGTCACTACTTATTTCTGCTGGTGTGAGAAATGGAGGTTGGTTAATGTTTGTTTCAAGTCTGTTATTTTCTAAGGCTGAAAGCTCTGAGATGACATCTTTCAATTTTTCAAATCCTTCAGGCTGTACAGGTGATAATGGTGGGGGTGAGGGACTTCGAGATCTACAAATATCTTCAAGACTGACTGAAACATCACCGCATACTTCCTTTGGTGAAAGAGGAGTATGAAAGGCCAATTTTGTAGAGTGAATGTTTGGAAACAGTCCAGAACAGCACCTGTGAGAAGTATAACTGTTTGCAATTCCTCTATTCACTACTGTCTTAATGTGTTCAATAGTTACAGTTTGGCACGACAAACAATGTAAATCTTTAATACAGACTGGCAGAGGCACAAAACCAGGGCTTTGTCTTTCGTTTTGTAAACACCCTCTTTCTGCCAGCCTATATTCACAATTACAGAACAGACCATGTAAATCATCTTCGATTAGGAACTTTTGAGATTCTGAAGACACAGTATATGATGTATTACAACAGCAAAGAGAAGCAGCATTCTGCTCTTGGACTAGAAATTTCAACATAGCCAAAACTTGTTGCTGGTGATGTATGCACAAAGATTCCAAAACTTTGCTTAATGCTGATTTTCCTTTTTCCATTTTAGTAGCTTCCTCTGATTTTGCATCAACAGTTGAACTAAAAATAAAAATCAAACAAAAAATGAATTACAGCAAAAATACCAACATTATAAGGAGTTATAATTTTAACAGAGTTTGAACAAAAGATATTTTGGTATTGCTGGACTGCTAACTGCTACAGAGCTTCAATAATGGCATCTTGATTATTGTTTAGTTTAAGTAAAATGAAGCACTGCTGATTATCTCCTGTGATAAAGTCTAAGAGTCAAGACAAAGCCCTACTTTTGTTATATAAAAGCTCACAATTATAGATATGATTGTATTTCCAGATTGCTACTGTTTAGATCTTTGAATATATTAAGAATATTTAGTGGAAAGTGCTTCACCAGGAGTTAAAATTTTTGTAAAGTAAACATTTTATAAGTTACTTTGATAATTATCAGTTGGTATTAGTGCAAATAAAAAAAGAGATGAGAAAATCTTATCTTTATTTAAAATACATATTTTATCAAGTTAATGAAGATATTATTAATAAAAGCTCTGCATAATCACAAGAAAAATTAAGGGATTTAGATTTCATATAAATAACAAAATGTCTGTTCTAAGATTAAGCTGTAGGCATTTTAACCTAATAAAAATAAAAAATTTAAGCTATTAAAAAATGAAATCTATTTTTAATTGATTTTTAAATATTAAAGTAATTACATTGAAACTAAAGGCATTACTTACCTAATTATTTAATTTCAAATGCTGGAAAATGTCCACTGCAGGAACTAATATATATATCTAACTTTAACTAAGACTCGTTATTACTTAGCAACCAATGTAGAAGCCTACAAAAATTTTTTTAATTTGGCTACCAGCAGTAAGAAGAATAAAATATATAAAAGAATTCTGTTTCAGAAAAGCATCCATTTAAATTAAACATATCACCAAACTCTGTACATGAAAACAGCCTCCCACTCCTGACTTCTTATGTTTGTTGTTATTGCTAGAAGCTCCTGGTTTGTAAAATTTAGGGTTGGAATTGGGATATGCTGATTACGAGTTGCTACAGAAGAGTAAGTTTTATTTAATAAAAGGTTATGTTCATGTATATTAAAAATAAATGAATTCTTTTAAAATGAAAAGTGGGTTTGATTTTGTTTGCTAAAAATGGCTTAATTTGTTTCACAGATAAGTATACAACATTTTATTTACATTTTATAAAAAGTTATTTGAACAGGAAAAATACCAAGCAAATTTTGAACATTAGATCAAAATTTTTCTAGTAAAAAATAACTTTATTAGATTCAACTAATATTTCACTAAAACTAGCATGTGATTAGATATAAAGTAGTTATCAAAGTGAAAAGAGATAGGAAATTACAGTAAAGTTCACTGCTACCTCTAGACAGATGAAGATATAACATTACCCCAGTAACATTTTCTTTTTTAAAATAAATATTGTAAATTTTATCACGGTTGGGGTGTAAAATGATGGAACTAACTCCCAAGATTCAATATTAGATATTCAAAAAATATATGTAGGAAACAAAGTCAAGAGGAAAAAATGTTAACTATCAATTATAAAGATATAAATAAAATTATGCTATTTTTCAGCAAACTAAAAATTACAATTTTCACATGAGCAGAAGAACCACCCCTCCTCCCAAATTCTGATAAACAGACTTCAAAAGTTTCTTTAGAGTTACTGTATGGCCTATTAAACATATATGTGACTGAACAGTTAAAGATTTTTACATACTTCTCAGAAAAATATACTGCACTATATTTTAAAGATTAATTTGCTTTCATAACAGTTCCTGAAATGCTCAAATGCTGTTTTCTCTTAGTAAAATCAAGTAAAACAGAGAAATAATATAAATTAATGATTAATGTTAACTATTCTGCAAACCACAAGATTTTTATCTCTCTCCTCTAACATTGTAAGGAAACTTGTATTTTAAGAGTTTCTTACTCAGTTTATTACTTCTAATAATGAAATTCCAAAAAATACCATAGTAACCAGTAATTTCCATCTAATGCTATATGAAGAATAGTTTAATAAAATTCCTAATCAGATATTCAGATATTGGATTAGATTCAGATATTTGATAATTAAGTTCTCAAATCATAAAACTCCGTAATATGTTTACTTGGCTTCAGATTTTTCCTTTTCCATATTTACTTCTTGTATGTTAAAATCTCAAAGAAAAATGTAATACATTAAGCCTAATAATATGAATAATAGTTGAAAACTCATTAAGTCTCCAATCTAGAATTTTTTCCCAAGCAATTAAAGGTTCTAAAATTGTATTTTTCATAGCTTCCTTTGTTTTCATGCTAAAATTTTTTCTAACCTTTTCCTGTTTGATCTATAAACCAAAACATCCTGCCTATTCTTGTGTGTTACTATCCGTTTTCCCATTACAAATTTTGTTATTGAAATACTTTTGGAGAAAGTCCATTTCTAATGTTTAATCTTAATAAAACTGCTTCCTAGAATGAATTAAAGGAGCCAGTGTAGTCAGTTTTTTCTTTGCTTTTCTTTTTTCTCTTTTACTGAATGAGTAAATCAATCACACACCAACAGTGTTGTAAATTTAAGTGCAAAAGCATTGAAGTGCTTTACTACAAATTACAACCTAGAAACACGTTAACTGAACAATTAAAATTCATACAATCAGATTTAGATATATAACAACACAAAGTAGGAACAGAATTACAGTACATTTACAACACAAGACAGATACATGAATTCATTAGAAAATATTGTAATAAATAATTCATGAATTATAGTGCAATTGATTTATGCATAAATATAACTAATTGCCTAACAATCAGTTTATATTAACAAAATCTGTCAAAATCAAGGCAGCCACAGAGTTTTACTAAATTACTGCGACAATGAAAATACTGCAATTAAAAAACAAATACAAGTATTTGTACTGTAAACAACTAAAAAAATCAGTCTCACTAAAGTTAGTATACAATTTAATATAAAATTGTCATTAGCTACCAGAAGTGGTTTTAAACAACTTTACTGAGCAGTAGTTTTCTAAAAACAGAGGCACTGTTTTTTTCTTTTCCTTTTTTTTTAAATATAAAATACTTGAGGAACATTCAAATAAGTAGAAAGCACATAAGGGTTGCTTTCACCTTCATTAAAAGTCTGCTGAAACTGGGTATTTCAGAAAATTGTCAATTGATAAGTAGTAACTGGTAACTAAATTTATAAAGTACTTTGAAAGTTTAACATAAAGAACATCTTAATAGAATCACTGGTGAGAAGGGGAACCCATAAATTTCCCTGCCTTTCCTCGTTCATATAATCAAAAGTTAACTCAATAATTAGAAATGTTTTTCCTTTTAAAAGTTATGGGTTGATCATTACCTATAAACTATCAAAAAATATTTAATTTATTATTTCTGACCAAAAATAAATAATACAAGTACTAAAATGCTGCAAATTAACTATAATATTACCTATAAAACTACTGATCACTGTGAAGTCAATAGCAAAATGATCCCTGATTTTATGAATCCTGTAAAGTTTTTGGTCAGGTCATCTTTTAAATGATATAAAAGAGTTCTGTTAAGTATCCCTTTACTATAAACTTCTCAATCAATTTATTAATGTAAATATAGTGTGAGGAATAAAAAAGCTCAATACAATATAAATATTATGTAATGCATTCAAGCCCCCAAATTTTTGCAAGTAAAATTCTATATAAAGAGGTCAATAAAATTGTGTGGAAACATTTACTTTATCTTTTACTTTGTTTTTCAGTTGGGGGAGGGGTAATATATTAAATAATCCAAGTTCTGGCCCTCACAAAATATGGCTTAATTCTTTAAAAAGAAAGATGACCCTGACATCTGCTGTTTTGCAATCTATTATGTATACTTTCTTGGGTGGGGGGGGAAGAGCAAGAGGATTCATACCCTATTATGCAGGTAACATTAACAGCTGAAGAGGGTTCAGTATAGATCTAAGAGACCAAATAACTACTTAATTGTTTAAGTTCCCACTCTTCAGTTTCTTTAAACATATGTAAGCAGTTTTTAAATGTAATAGCTGAAAATCTCTTTAGTATTACATCTGTATGTGATTATTAGATACACACAAACACAAGTGTAAAAACACAAGTATTTGACAAGGTGCACTTATTTTTTTTTAAATTCAGCTTTAAGTATTCCTTTTGGATTTAGGAAAACTGGCTTAGAAAAATGATCAGAACCTGAATTTTAACAGAGAAAAGGGGTACTCAAAGAATTTTGAATATATGAAGCAAATCCCCATTCTTTATAATGGAGGCACACGCTTTATAACATTTTACTACTAAAACTGCATTCTCCATAAATCCAACATAGATACTCTAAACCACATTTTAAAACTGCTATATAAAAATTACTTATCTCTTATGAGTCTGGTAAAAGTTAAAATGCACTGCCCAACTTCTAACTACCCAATTAGTAGAGAGTTTACATTACTGAAAGTTCAAAACAGCTTCAGTGTTAAATATTCGTAAATCTATTCAAGACCCTGAACAAACTGCAAATTTGGTTATTAGCAAAATGATAATGTTCTGCCCACCAAAATGAAATCTGTAATTCATTTTGATAAACTGAAAATGTTTTGAAATGTCACAGCAGCAAATATATTAAAGTTACACTGAGGTTTTTCAATAGTAGGAGTGTGTCACAATCCTTAAAATTTAAAGTAGTCATAACATCAACTAACCAGCACGTTTAAACCAAAATTATCATTCTCAAGTTTTTTCTGTGCACATTATAAACATGCTCTAAGTTGCATTCCAACTTTCTTTTCTAACCTTACACATTAGCTTATTTTTCAAATGAAAAAGAAAATTAAATTATTTTAATAATTAAATTTAAATTACTTTTTGTCCTTAGTATTCCATCTTATATTAAAAGATTCTATACCTGCTGGGGTTAACTATGTGTCAGTTTTTTTCTTTTAAAAAGCATATACCTTATAAACCCCAACATCCTGCTAAATCAACTATTAAATGATAAATATTAAATTTCATTATACATATCATTTAAGGTTTTCTTTTCTATTCCTGGTAGATGCACTTGAGTGCATTTCATATTTCATAGAATGCACTGTAGTGTACTAATACTGTATATATTAATTTTTCTTAGCATGGATATAGCTGTCTAAACTTTGTTGTTTGATGTACTTACAATAACTGTAAGTATGTTATGTTAAAATGTTTATAAACTATTAATATCATATTTCCATTATAAGATGGTTCAACTGAATGGCTGGAGTGGTCTTTCACCTATAAAAATGTTTCACTTGACAATTACTCGTTTTCCCACAATGCTTTATGCTATTGACTACTAAAGAAAACCTGAATCTTTTTCACCTATTTATACAAGGATTAAATACAAACTATTAGAATTAAGTAAGCAACTGTATAATCTGTCCACAGTGAAAACCCTGAATAAAACTTTTTTCAAAAGGCATGTAAGTGGTTTTTGAACTGTAAAATTTCATGTCTCCTGTCAGAGTGAGCATCTGTAATTCCCACATGTGTGTATATAGACACACAAGTACACACCTGTGCACATACACACACGCAAACACACATACACACACGCACATACACACACACAAACAATTTTCCTAACAAATAATCTACACAGGCTTGCTGCCATTTTTGCAGCTGCCAGTCCCTGAATCTGTCATATTATATAACCCAGTGTCTGCTAATCGGAGTTTCTTCTTCGGAGGAGTCTTCAGTGTTCCAGATCTTTCTTTTACCTTGTATTCTAAAGTGCTGTGAGGTACCCCATAAATTCCTTGTGCTTTGGAAACACTCATTTTTCCACTCATTACCATTGCAATAGCCTCTTCCATTATTTCATGATCATACTGCCGATAACGGCCACGTTTTTTCCTGGGTTGCTTATTATCTTTTCGATCCAATCCATCTTCAGTATTTTCAGAGGTTCCATCAACTGTTCCATTTTTAGAATTAAGACACAAAGGAGAGAGGTCCCCATGTAGAAAATAAGAGTCAACACTTGAGTGAGTTATGGGACCAGAACATTCTATTTTGTTCTGTTTAGGGAGTATATTTTTCAGTTTTTGGAGAGCTGATCCTTCTAGGACTGGAGAGGTTTTGGAAACTTGATACATAACATCCAGCAGACCAGGACCATCAGGTTGTTTGGAAACAGAACTTACTCGGAGCTGAGGAATTTTTAACTGTACAGTAGGATGTGAAGTTTCATACTGTAGACTTTCATTTTTTTCTTTAAATTGAGTAACCATTTTCTGTAGAGTTAACTGATGGAGGTAACTGGAAGCTGTTGGGAATTTTAATTCTGAGGTTTCAAGTAGATTGAGTTTACTTTTTTCTGTGCGCTCTGCTTGAGCTCTTGCCCACAAGGCTACTTTTTGCAGCACTGCACAAGTTTCTTTACTGTCTTTATATGAGTAACTATCATTGAAATCTCGAGTTTTGTTTTTAAAAGATGCAGGCTTCCCTGCTGGTAAGGCTTCTAAGTGGAGAAGTAAAGTTTTTTGAGGTATGCCATAAAGTATGCCTGCTTTATTTATGTCCAGTGCTCCAGACTGAATGTCTTTCAAAGCTTTTGAGAGCAAACCATCTGCAAACTCAGCACTTCTTTCCACATAGTCCTCTCTGTTTCTGTGTAGTCTCCTGGATGGATGGAATGAAACGATGGTAAACTGATGTATGAGAGACTCTCACACAGCTATGGAAGGGGAGGGTCCACTCCTTTATTATACTCCTTGCTTAGGTAACATCACTGCTTATACTCTTTTAAGTCTGTGAGATGTAGTAGTTACTCCTATATCAAAGCAAACGCTATAGTCCTGGTAGGACAATGTGTCAATCATACGGTGGCCCCAACAGGCAGACCTTCCAAGAACATAAAATCCTAACTCAGTATTTGTAAAAATACTCTCATGATGTTGCTATTCCTCTGACAGATGCTTGCAGAGCAACACTTAGAATTTTTACTTGTACAATTAGAGTTCCATTATAAAAAAATACCCAAATCCTAAAGCAGTTTTTGTTAGTAGAAACGTGACGTTACCGCTAAACAAGTAATAAAAGAGTCAACCCCTTTAAAGGAAATTTGTAGCAGTAAGAATATTTCCAAACACAAACATCCCATATTTCAACAAGACCAATTTTTCTTTAGATAAAAACTTATAATTTGAAACAAGAAGTAAGTTATATTTGGGTAAAATAATTTTAGATATTATAAATGTTATTGCTACTTCAAATTTATCATTGTAATTTCAGTTTCTCAAACAAAGCTTGCTATATACCTCATGATTCAAACTCTATTACAGCTTTAGTTTAAACAAATTATTACTCCACTCTACATCTAAGATTTAAATGTGACACAAAAGCTTCCTTTATAGCTTGTTAATGGGAAGATGCAAGTTATTAAAAAATCCCCAAATCCAACAGAACAGCATTTCATACTAATTATCTATAAAAGTAATGTAATGACAGATTTCAATCAAAGCATAAAAGGATTTTTTGTGGTGATTATGAGGTATATTAAATAGTTTGCCACCACACCTAAAGCACAATGGAAAAAACATAAACACTATCAGCTAACTGTAAGAATTAGTAAGTATAGTACTTTTAAAATTTATTGTTTTAAAAAATTAAATAGTGAAATTACATATTTCCCTTAAAACTGCCTCCTGAATACTGAATTTAAAATTCTCTCTACTTGTCCTGCTTCTCAGTTTATATTCTATGGTTTAGTTGGTAGTTCATTTTTAGTAACATGAACTAAAGTTTGGTGATTGTTCTGATAACTTTTCTTTAACAGAAAGAATAAAAAAGAAAGAGAAAGGACACATGGAAGGTATGAGAGACAAACACTTATGAGTGACAAAGCTTCTGGAGGAAAACTGTACATGTCAATCTACTCATAGTAGTATTAAGAGTTCTCTGCAGAGATAATTTTATATTAATGTTATAGCATATTTCCTAGACATTGCTTACCCAGCCACTGAATTTTCAGAAGTAGGATCACATATGGATGACTCTTCAGATTTTATGCTGGTTTTCTTTGTAGAGAGATCTAACACTCCATCCCCTATAATTTTTGCAAGAGAAAAAACTTTATATTTGTGACAAATTAAAGAAACAAACAGGTTATGGCACAAAACCTGTTTCAAATCAACCCTTGGTCACCTTTCCCACTGGCTGCAGTGAACAGCCATTGACTGCTCATCCATGACTGTTTTCTATTCAAGGATGCCCACCCAGATGATTCTTTGGGAAAGTGGGAATGATACAAAGTGCACAAAAGAGAGCATGGGAAATGATAATAAACAAGAACAATAATTAGCATTTACTAGGACTAGCAATATGTGGAACACATACTTTCGGTAAGCTGTGACTCCATGTGTAACCAATGTGCTTTTAGAAATTACAGTGTAAAAATTTACTATTTTAAATAACTGAAATGTAGAACAGTTGAGTCATATATCATGTTTATATCTGTGACTGAAGAAATAACAACATAACACTTTAGGAATATACCTGTTAGAAAACAATTGCCTAAGTATTTGTCATTAAAATGTAGTTATTTTTATTACTATTACAGTATTAAATTTGCATAAATAAAACTTCTATGATTCAGGCTTATTGTTTATTTGACAAACTTTATGATCAAAAAGGATACAAATAAACTATGAATTTAAAACACATAAGGGCCCTGGCTGGGTAGCCTGGCTGGTCAAAGTGTAATCCTGATACCCTAAGGTTGCAGGTAAGGGCACATATAAGAATCAACCAATGAATGCATAAATAAGTGGAACAACAAATCAATGCCTGTCATTCCCTCTCCCTCCCTCCCTCCCTCCCCTTTCCTTTCTCTCTCTAAAAAATCAATAAAAAGATAAAACATAGTAAATAATACTATCTTTCCTGACAGCTAAAAAATTAAAAATTTAAGCTGTAAGAAAGGAATCATAAGAAAGCATGTTTAAAAATATACTAAAAATACTTTTTTTTTTTAATCAAGTGGGTTTTACTGTTATCATATACATCTACTTAACACTAAAGTGCCCTGGTAAGACACAAAAATGAAAAAAAATAAGAAAACATCTCACCTATAACTTACTATGTATAATTCAAAATAATTTCGAGTGCTTACTATGTACAAAGCACTATTCTAAGAATTTGGAGAACAGTAGAAGAAACAGCATACTAAGTACCTATTATGGTGCTTAAGATGTAGTAAGTCATACACCACCATCACCACCCAATGTATTTTTAGATGGATGATTAAGAAAAACAAAGCAGAGTAAGCTGATTGAGTATGGAGGATAAGCCAAAAGACGTTGCTATTTTACTGAGTGTTGTCAGTAACAGTCTCTTTGACGTGAACAAAGTGAGGGTACTAACCAAGCAAATTACCTGGGGAAAGCTTCTGGAGGAAGTTAGTGCAAAAGCTGTGATACAAAATCATGTCTGGAATGTTTGAGGAACAGCAAAGAGGTCAGGGTGGCTGGAGTAGAGAAAGTCAGGCTGAGTGAGATGAGAAAAACATAGGAAGTCAAGTCTTACTGGGTCTTGTAGGCCATGGTAAGAAATCTGAATTTTATTTTGAGAGAGACAGGAAACCACGGCAAAATTCTGATAAGACTTACACAATTTTCATTTGTTTTGAAAGCATCAGTCTGCTGTGGAGAGAATGGACTGCAAAGGTCTACAGGTGGGAAAGTGCTCTGCTACCTCTCATTGGTGGGCTTTCACACTTGCAGTTAGTTCCTTTGCTTAGAGACTCCTAATCCTCTCCTCCTTCTATCCCCACACTCATCCTAATTCTCACCAAATCTTAGTCATCATTCAGTCATTCAGGCACAACTTGGACTTGGTTGGTCATCGTTATTGTAGGTTCCTATTCCTGCAATGCTTATTCTTAGCATTTGGAAGGCTGTATTCTAGTTTTTACACCCTTAGCAGCATTAGCAACCTGACTGTAAACTATGCGAAGGCAGAAACCATGTCTGTTTTATTCAATGATGTATCCCAACTGCCTAGCATAGTGCCTGGCACACAACATGTGTTCAATAAATATTTCCTGAATAGAATTTTGAAGAACTAAAAGAAATTCAGTATGGCTAGAGGTTAGAATGCCTAGATTAAAAGGAGCCCTGGCCAGGTTGCTCAGTTGGTTGGGATGTCATCCATCCCTTATACCAAAAGGCTGTGAGTTCAATCCCTGGTGGGGCACATACAAAAGGCAACCGATTGATATTTCTCTCTCACATTGATGTTTCTCTCTCCCTTCCTCTCTTTCTAAAATCAATAATAAAAAATATCCTTGGGTAAGGATTAAAAATTAAAAATAGTAAGAGGGGAAAATGGACAGGTAAATGAAGTACATGGTACATCATACCTTAAAAAATGATAACTCAAAGTGTCTTGCTCTAGTTTATCCATCAAACCCAATTTGACGCATAGTCTCCAACTCACGCTTCCTGTGTATCTAACTACTTGTAGTTCCTTAACTGTGCTATGTGGTGTTGGGACTCTCAAACTGCACTGCATGATTCCCTGCGCCTAGAATGGTCTTTCTAGCTTTTCAACTTGTCAAACTCATACTCTCTTTTAAGACTGAGATCCCAAGTGGAGGCTGATTACTGTCTTCCGTGAGTCAACAGTGTCCTATAACACTTATGACATCCTCATGCAATTATTGACTTACATATCTTTTTCTTCCATAAGACCAAACGCCTCAAGGTCAGAGGTCTTACCTTTTTCATTTTTACTTCATAAATAGTAGAGTGCTACAACCTACTAAATTTTAAAGAAAGAAAGAAATGTCTTTTCTCTTACTATCCCATTTCTCTTCTTCGGCAATTAAAATTTTACTACTTCAAGACCTCATAAGACTACCTCCTTCAAAAAATGATTACTAATCCATATTCAGATTTATCATTCAATTCACTAGTTTTAATTTTGCTCATGCTTCATGTAGTTTGTAGCAGGTCAAACACACTATTAGTGTGTTATTCCTAGTCAATGTTACAGAATGAATTAACAAAAAGTCTCCAATTCTAAACTCTTCCACACTTTTAATATGGTCGAAATAAAGCCAATTATTCCATAAACCAGAAATAAGGAGGTACAACACACCCCTTCTCTCTCTCCTCTACATTAACTATGCAAACTAGGCTATAGCTCCCTAGCTAAGGCAATAAAGGCATTCTTGTCTGCTGTGGACTACTCACTGACTGCTGTGTTGACAGCCACACACAGCCCTGGTTATAGCTAGGATGAGCTTGAGAAGAAGCGCTCTTCCATCTTTAACAGAGCTAGGCAAATCAGGCCTATACTCCTGATTCCTTTTCTTTAGGAATTCTAAACAGTGACCCAGGTGAGAAATACTCTTATGTTTTTTGTCCCTTCTCCAAACGTAGGTTGTCTATGTTAGAAATTTCGCTCTAATAGTATCTGTTAACTAAAGAAACGCATTAAACTCAGTGAAAATGGAAAATATCCTTCTTCAACACATTTCTGCCACACAGTAAAATTCTTTAATCAATGAACATTTACGTAGTGAATACAAGATACATAAATACACACATAAAAGATTTTTAGGTAAGTTTTAGTTATGTACAGGAAATCTCACTTTTTTAAAGGAATATTATCACCTATACTTTTTTGTATTTTGGTGATATCATAATTCCATTTTCCTTCATAAAGGATGTAACTTAAGAACTAGAAAAGTGGTAATGAATCATCCCATGACTCTATGAATTAGAAAAACAAAAATGAAAAGAAGGGAAGACATGGCTTGGGAAGAAGGGTTAAGAAAAAGATCAGGAGTAGGAGATGAAGAGCATTTTCTTGCTCCTGTTGCTGACTTCTATTTAGCTAAATGGTGACTACATGCATCAACATCCCTCCTTCACAATGAAACTATCATATCATAACTAGATTGTTTTTTGTGTACATATTTCCAAAGCACTAATAATTAACTCAATGAATAAAAACTAAGCACTTATTATGCTAAATGCTCTATGGCAGCGATTTTCAAGCGGTGTGCCATGGCACACCAGTGTGCTTGCAAGAATTTTTAAAACATGCAATATCTGACTATTTAGTCAGGGGCACTGACCTCTTTTCCCTTAGTTTGCCAAATTAAAAAAAAAATTACAATGGTGAACATAACAATAGCTGTCTGGTGTGAATAGAAATTATACTTATTTTTTTGTCTAACTGACAAAAAATGTATTTTTTGGTGTGCTACAGAATTTTAGTAATTAGCTTATGTGTACCATGAGATGAAAAGGGTTGAAAAACCGCTGCTCTAGGGCAGCACAAAGTAAGTAGAAGAGAGAGGGAGGCTGAAATTTATTTACCATTGGTAGGTACCTAGGTTGTTTTGGTTTTTCACAACTACAAACAACACTGAAATAAAAATCCTTCCAAATATTTTCTTGTGTATAAAAATTTTTCTTGGACATATTCAGTAGATATTTCCAAATCTCATATATCCTTGACAAGAGCTGGTATTGTTGAGATTTTTAATTTTTGCTAATATGATTAGTAAGAAAAGCAGTAGGACTAAATCAACAACAGTGCATTTAGTATGCATTACATACATTTTTAAAGCACACAAAATTATTTTGCTAATAGATACATAAATAGGTATTATCAGTGGCTGCTTCCAAGAATAAATGAAAGGGTGAGATAGTTCTGGGTGACAGGAACAAGATTATTATGCTGTATTTTTCTGTATATTTGACTATGTCCCTAAAAATAAATACAAATTGTTTCCATTTACTGGTTGTAGACTAGACAAATCACCTTCTCAGAGGCTTTGCCTAATCATCTGTTCCAATATAGTAACATCTTCCAGCCTGCTACTGTTATTACTCTTTGCTGTCACTGAGTTTTATTTCCATTATAGACCTTATCACCTTGTGAAATTATTTTATTATTGATTTGTTTCTCTTTTTTCTGTCTACTCCAGCAGAATATAAGACCCATGAGGGAAGAAACATGTTCTATCATGTTCTTTGTTTCTTTTGTACCTGGTAAATGACTGACATACTATAGCCTTATGGGTAATAATGGGTAGTGTAATAATTCTTAAAAAAATTTCTACTTATCTATTACCAAATAGATTAAGAGAAAATAGTTCTAAAAATGTCAGGTCATTACGAGGAAGTATAATAATTTCCATGTTAACACTTAATATTCCATATGTTATTTGAGAAAGTATAATAATATTTTAGGGTATTTCCCAACTGACATATTAATAATAAAAAATTTCAATGTTCAAAGATCATAAACCCAACAATCAAATCTTATTTGTCAGTATCACTTGAAAACAAATTTTTTAAATCCAATAAATCCAGTATGTCATGTATCATACACGCACTGGGTATACAAGTGAACAGACTGTCTCCTGCTCTCAAGTGTAGATTACAGTGGGGAAATAAGCATGGAAACAAGTACAATGCAGCCGGAAATTTACTATATTGATGTTCTACTAGGATATTCAATGGATCCACGGTAGAAAATCACAGCAACAAGGCCAATGAAGTGCTGCTCTTCCATCTGCCCACATTTGATCTTGTTTGGTATAGGACTGGTCAATTCTTCATGGTTGCGATGATAATGATAAAGGTCCCTGGGGTGCAAATTTCTTCTCTGCTTTATAATTAAGGAGAAGTTTTTACCTTGGCCCCAGATTAAAACTGAAATTGAAAAAAAATTTTGATATGCCAATGGTATTTCTACCTGTACTTTTAAGTGTACCAGGACAAAAAAAAAAAGTCACTTGCACAAGCAATGCAAGACTTATTTCCTCCTAGTTTCTGAGGTTCAGAGTATTTGTGCAAATTTATAGAAACGAAAGTACAAAAAGAAGTATCTCTAATATAGAAACACCTTGTTAGAAAGTAGCACCTTGTTACTAAGTAACACCTAGTAACAACTTTCTAAAAAGGTGTTTTATTTGCCTCTCCAAAGGAGAGGCAAATGAAAATGTTTTTCTTAGGATAACTATGTTTTAAGTCAGTTTAGAGTTTGTAAAAGACAGGGCAAGGAAAATGAGGACTCCAGAAGCTGACCTTATGAAGAATTAAACAAGCTAAAAAGACCTGCATGGAAAATAGAGGTTTAGAGACAATAGTTTCAACAAGTATTTACAGCACTAGTAATTAAAAAAAGATAAACTCTCCTATTATTACAGATGAGAAAAAACACCCTGAAGGTTAGCATGGAAAAAAGAAGTCTTGGAGATAATAATAATTTCTATAAATACCTGCAAAACTGTAAAGTAAAATACTGTTGTAGATAAAGAAAATGTAAACTAAGAGTAGATATTTTGGAAATATGAGATGTCAAACAACATTTTTTGCAAGTTTATCGTTAATCAGAGGTTGAATTATCATCTCTTATACATCAATATAAAAGTATATTGGAATAGACTGGAAGGGATAACTATATTTCTTTGGTTATTTGATTACTCCGTTATCTTATGAGAACTATTTATGCCTATTTTATTTTTTACAGAGTTGCATTTTTCTCACTGGCTATAGTTTCTGTTTTGTTAGGTGAATGGTACCAGTTATATCAATTATAAATACTACCTCCTGATTTGAGGCTTGAACTTTCACTCCATTCATACTTTTATAATACTTAAATTTTTTTCAGTATAATCAAAGTTACAAAATTGTTGTATGGACCGGTAATTTTGCACCTTAAGAAATTCTTCCTTATTTTGAATTCATTAAGACATCATACTAAATCGTTTCAAATTTTTAGTTTTTCTTTTCATTATTTAGCCCTTTAACCCAACTGGGATTATTTCGGTGAGTGGTTTGCAGTAGGGATCCATCTATTTTGTTTGTTTGTTTCATGTGAGTAATCAATTGCCCCCAAACAATTTACTGAATAGGTCATCCTTTCTTAATTTATAATGACATCTTTGTCTTATATTTGTCTTAAAATTCTGTTAATGTTTGGAGAGTTTCTGGACTTTCTAATCTGTTCTACTGATTTTGTATACGGCAAATAGTAGCCTGCTTTAATTACTGTACTAAGGAAGTCTTCACATGTTTTACAGCAAGCCCTTCACTGCTTTTTACTTAGTTATTCTTGGCTCTTTAAGTATTGTTCATAAATTTTAGGCTTGGTAAATAATTTCTCACAATAAACCTTATCAAAATTTTGACTGGAATGAGAATGAATTTATTAGTACATTAAAAATGAATTAACATCTTTTAGTCTTCCCATTCATTTAAAATATAACCCCTCATTTTGGGAATCCACTTTTATGTCCTTTAATAAAGTTTTATAATGTTCTCCATAAGGTCTTAAACAGTTCATTAGTTTAATTCTTAGGTGTTTTAGTGTTTTTTCCCCTACTTTTGTTGCTATTATAAATTTTCTTTTTAATGGATTTTCTAATTGGGTGGTTGCTGCTATGTAGCAATACATATTGACTTTTTCTGGAGTTTTTCACTGATTCTGAAAGTTTATCTAAATATTCTTTTATATTTTCTACATGCACAATCATATTGCTTATAAGGGATGATAATTTTTTCCATTCTTTCTGTATAACCAATTGATTAATACTGATTATTTTCATATTTCTATTTTCTCATCATGTTATATGAGTCAGGACCTCCCATAAAATATCAAAAATTAGTGATAGTGTATGTTTTTATCTTCCCCAGTACTTTAAATCATTAGATTATAATGTTTCTGATAGTGAAAGTGGTTATATATTCTGTTTGATAGGCATCTTATATCATAAATGTGTCAGCATTTTTGGGATTTTTTTCTGTATCTATAATAATGATATAGTTTTTCTTCTTCTTTTTTTGGTAATGTGGAAAATAATAAAGGTTTTTCAAATGCAAGATCATCCATGCCTCCCTAGTCATTATTTGTCATGTTTTTATACCTCACTATTTTCAATTTTCTAATATTCATTTAGACCTTTTGAACTTAGGCTTGTAAGAATGGTTTGCAACTTTTTTTCCTTTTGCTATCTTTCATTTTGGTATAAAAATTATACCGGCATTTGTTTTCTATTCTTTAAAATAGTCTGTAGTTGATAGAAATAATCTGTTACTTTAATGATATATAAAGTAACCTATGAAACTATTTGGGGTTGACAATATTACAGATCTATAAGTTAGACTATCCATAAATTATTCATATTATTTGTCATTGGATTATCTATTGGATTTACAGATTATGTTATCTAATTTAAATAAAGTAACAAAATGAACTGACTTGAATACTGTTAAAAATTATAGAGTGAGAATAATATGAAAAATGTAAGCAATAGCTACAAAGACAGGCAAAACTAACACTGCTTCTATTAGTAGGAGCACTTTATTGATTATACTATAGGCCAATTAGTCCAAATTTTAAAAATTTCTTAAGAAAATCATTTGAAATATGGATTTATAACTTCTATCATTACTAATGATACTCTCACTAAGTCTATATTGTGCAATAAGATACTGACAGTGATCATGATTAGCCAAGACATTTAAAATCGGTTGTAACATTTTTATCTCAATCTTAAAAAATTTAATTTGTGGAAAAGTAAGTATGTATAAGGTACCAGTGTGTATAAATATGCAAACACACACATGTGAACAAACAAATGCATCAAAGGGTATGTGCTCAATTTTTTATTTAAATAATTTGGTATGCAAAGTAGGCAGAGTTAGAGCCTATCAACCTGTATCACAGAAGTATGGTTTATTAGCGAAAATCTGATTTTATTACACAATGCTTACAGCAATCTAGCAGCTTTCTGTGCCTTTAAGGAAAGTCAAAATCCTTACTATATCCTACAGGGCCTTCTCATAATCTGGTTGCTACCTATTTATTTTCAGCCTTATCTATTATCAGTCAGTCTCTCTTTGCTCTCTACATCACAAGTCACACTAGACTAAAGGATTCCTATCCTGAAGAACACTGAAATCATATACAATAAAAAGTCATCCCCCCAATTAAAATCATCAAGAAGACTAAAGTACAGATTTATATGCACTATCACTAATCTTTTCAACCTCAGAATGTTCACATACATATTTGTGTACTTTCCCTGGGACATCTCAGTAATGTAAATAATTTACATTACTCATTTTCTACATATACTTGGGTCTGCCTTACCATTTAAGTTCACAGAATCAGAGAATATCAGAACTGGAATTTAACTTAAAAAATTTCATCTATCCTATCACTCATCTAATGCTTTTGAATACCTCTAAGTAATGATAAGGCAACCAGGGAATCATTTGCCTGTTTAAACTTCAAGAATTGTTTGGTGCTTAGAAATATTTTTTCTCATGGACCAAAAGTTTGTTTTTACTCAACTTCTAGCTTGTGACCCTAGTTCTATTCATTGCACCATTCAGATAAAGTTCAGTTCTACTTTAGTTTAACAGTCATACAAAAATATACAGATCACTATGATGCTAATTCTAAGGCTTCACTTCTGTGGTGATAAGGAACAGAGGTAGAAGGTATGGAGAGACTAGTGTTTGGGTATCTTTTATGAGTTGGTTCCTTTATGTTTAACTTTTCACACTGTTCCAATGAGTTTGCTATTATTATTGCCAAATAACAACAGGGAAATTAAAGTTCCAATAAGTAAAGTTACTTGTTTAAGTAACTTAAGGAGCAGAGTTGGGATTTCAACCACAAGTCTTCCAGATATCAAAGCTTATGTATTAGTCTCTTCAGAACACTAAACTGCCTTCCACAAAGTAGAAGAGATATAAGAGGGTATGAAACTTGGAAAAGCAAAACAAAGAAAAAATTTTCAAAAATCTTACGCTTTCTAATTTCCAAACTTTGTGTTGATATATTTTTCCTTAAGCCTTACATTATAGTCATCCTTGAAATTTCCTGTCATATAATCTAGTATTTCATATCACATACATTCATATAAATTAAAAAAAATTATTTCTATATTTCAGCTCCCTCTCAAATTTAATCTGTCTTACACATTAAAAAGACTATTTTCTTTAAACGACGACTTGTGTACTTTTCTTTAGAGCCCCAAACACCACAATGCCACCTTCTGATATCAAACATAATGCTGATATTTTTCTGGCTTCAAGAACTGACAATAACATCCCAACCTCGTGTTAACAGAAGCTACTTGTTCTACCTTCTCAAGTCAAACACTTATTTGCTGTCCTCCACAAGCACTTAAAAGGTCCTTCCTTCCTTCGCTCTGTAACTTATGGCTCTTCCTTCAAATAACTATTAGGTAAATCCTACATAGCCCTCATCATTCAGACTCTTATGAAAAATGAATCTCTATATAGTTAACCACATGATTACATTATATTTATCACTTGTATTAATTTTTCTTTTTCCCTATTTACATTAACAATGGAAGATAATCATCTATTTCTTTTTATTTTTCATTAAAGTGTAAAAAACTGAACTATAGGAGACCGTTCCATGTAGCATGAGGAATGTAGCCCAGCCCCTGATTCGGAAAACCGACGGGGAGCCAGGTCAGCATATAGGACCCACGCCCACGGATAGGTTTTCCTGTGGGGAATCAGGCCTGCATTGTACCTAGGCTGCTATGAGGCTTGCTTTTGCTAAAACCCCCTCATCCTGAATTGAGGCAGCAAATGTTTACTGCATATCTTTAAAGTAACTTCCTAAAATCTATGCTAAACCTCCCAAGGATGAGTGTAACCAGTTTAACCATTTTTCCCTTTGCATTTGCAAATATCTTCTTCTTTGATGTTATTACCAACACCCTTTCCACTTTTCCCTTTGCATTTGCAAATATCCTTATTCTTTGATGTAATTAGCAACATCCTTTCTTTCGTTATCTGTAAAAGGTAATCACCTACAGTGAACCTGTGCATAGTAAATGAGGATCATCCTAGATGTAATGTACCTAGAAAAGCAATAAAAGCTTGTCCAGGCAGGGGTAGGGGCCTTCTCTGACTCAGAGAGTGGCCATACCGTCCCTTTTTCTCCACAGGACTTCTGCAGTCCTTGTGAATTTGTTTGTTGCATCCACAGCACATGGACCCCGCAGGCCAGGGTCCACATTCTCTTTGCAAGTATATTTTGCATTTCAGTTGCATGTTAGGATTCTCTCACCATACACTTTATTGTAAAAAGAGACTGAGAGCAAGTCAAATTTCTTTTTTTATAAATAAAAGTCAACTGCAATATAAAAGCTCTAATTTAGCACTTCTCAGTAGTTCGTATCACATAGGCTGATTACGAGTAATGTTACCTATCAAATTTCTCTATAAATATAAGGTTACATACATTTAAGAATATTAAAACAAAATTATATATTACACACACAAAAGTCTTACCTTGCTGAGTATTTTGTTCTTGCATTCGACTCACAGTGAGGTCTAAGGGGCCTTCCTGCTCTTCCTGAAGGGAGTTTTCTGCTTGATTCATTTGGATACTTTTATATATTAGACTTGGTCCAATTGAACCATTTCTGTTTTCTTGAATTTTACCACTTTTTGAAATATACTCAATTGCAAACTGACGTATCATCTTTTTCATTAATTCCTGAGCAACTAGGGGAATGTTAGGATCACAGTTCTGAGGAAGATCTAGAGAAGAAATAAATACAATAAGCATTAAAAATGAGATACAAAATACTACTATTTAAACTTACCTTGTTTTTATTACAAATTAATTATTTCAGAAGTCTTTTTAGCATCACTACGTAATTACCAATGATTTAAGACTTAGAAATAGAAACACTGTAGATTTAATTAGTATTATGATAATATATGAACCCCAAACCTTGCCATATTTAATCACTTATTAAAAATAAACATTTTTGATCACAAACTAAAATACAGATAAGGAATTTGACATAGTTCAGCTCTATCTTAATAGTTTTGATTCAAATGTATTCTACTAGATATTAAAACTCAGTATGTGAACATAAATTGTATATATATGTTATTAAGCAATTTTTACTTAATATACAAAAGTATATTATCTATTAAAGAAAACATCTAAACTCTCATAACTATTAATTACCATTAAATTCTTCAATTCTGTCAAAGGTGTTATTTCATATACAGCTTGAATGTCATTATCAAGGATTTTTTATTTCCTCGCCTTTTTATATTGAGAAAATATAATCACACAGACAATCACACAGACAACCTCAACCAAGATTCAAGAATTGTTAGTATTCTACCACATTTGCTTTCTTTTAACCTTTTTTTTTTGGTTTGCAGATCCATTAAAAGTAAATTGTAGAATTATGATATTTCACTCCTAATGGTTTTGGCAAGCATCTACTAAGATTCTCCTATAAAAATGGCAATGCCATTACTAAAGCTCTTAATCCTCGATCTCCAAATATGCTGATCGGCTACAACTATAATGAAGGTCAGCAGTGATACACAATTCTACCAACTTGTACAAAAGGTCAAAACGATGGAATGATTTTATAGTGAGACTTGTGGAATAAGGACAGACTAGTTATAAAGAGTTATATAATGGTAATAAAAAGTTGTGGCATTGGGAAAGGGGCTTGGTGGTAGCTTTTCACACACACTTCTGATCTCAGCCCAATGCTTTTATCTACTCTGCTCCTTCCGAGTTGAACAGCTAGAAAATTGGAAAGGATGACTAAGCATACTTGGTTAGGGCTCCACATTTCAAGTGGTCTTCCTTCTTGAGATGCTAGTTCTTTGCTCCTTAAATGCTTTAACGTTTACCCAGGCAGATCAGTGTTACATGAACAGGTCTGCTGATCTGGAGCTGTCTGAGACTGAAGGGTCAACTTTCTTTAGTTAGGGGGGTTCAGTATTAGCTGGAGAACATGTCTAAGATATATGAGGGCAAGTCTTTGAACTAGCATTTATTGTTATAGATTCCCAATTCTAAAATGCAAGAAGGTTTGAAAATATACTATTTGGAGGTGAGAAGAGGCAATAAACACCTTCACTATGACCACCCCCACACTTGGCAGCAAAATGTAACCTAAGATGACATGAATCTATTCATGGTCCCTGCAGAGATACCAATATATTCGATCACAGCTATTTTGAAACTGTTGAAGATAGTACATAATAAACATCTCCATTACATTGCCTCTTTTCAAATAAAAAGTTTTAAATTCCGAAGAAACGTCTGAGGAAAGGGACTGAAAATCTATTGAAAAAAGTAGTGTTTTAGCTTTTACATTTATTCTCTGAAACTGTGGGAAAGAAAGGCACTATTGGTTTTGGGCTACTGGGAAAAAAATAAACTTTAGCTTACAGGTTGGAATCTTAGTCATATTTATAAACATAGGCTAGTTACATACCTCCTTCATCTTTTAGTTTCTCTGTTCATAAAAGTGGGAATCACAGAACCTTGACAAATCATAATGGGGCTTACAGTGATAACTATTAGCTTTTAAGTTAGAGTGAACATGACAAGAGAAACAAAAAGATGCAAACTGAGCAATTATATTTTATTTAAATCACAAGATGTCAAGTAAGTAAAAATATTAAGGGAAATATAGAAAGGGCATGATATCTAAGGCCATGTGATATTTTTTGGTTTAAAATAAATAATAAGTAATATTAGCACATGTAACCTAACTAAAGTGATTTACCAAAACATGAAATTTCCATGTTGAACATAAGGATTCTCAGTTTATACCACTTCCTGATCATTATCTCTAACAATCTTTGAAGGTTTCTTCTCCACCTTTTTTTAAAACTTAATTTTGCTTCATATTATGTATTACGAGGAGATACTGAATGTACCTCTAGGTATTTTGGTTAGCTGTCCTGCAATTTATTGACTAATGTCATCTTATAATTTCAAAATAACCGAATTTTCTGAAAAGAACAAAAACATAATCAGACTCATAACATGATGAGGGCTATACTTTAGGGTTGAGTTTCGAGCTAAGTTTAAAACAGGATAGCGCTACTCTCTTCTATTCCCCTACTCACAGTTTTTGTCTCCTTATATTAAGTCTATGTGTAAGACCAAAGAACTTGGCACAAACTAAACCAACCAACCAACAACAAACAAACAAACAAACAAACAAGAGAAAGAGACAATAAAAATGCTCAGCTGCTAATTAGCTTATAAGTTTTCTTTTTTTGGTTCTTTTACTTATTGATTTTTATTCTGAGACAGAGAGAGACATCAATTTGTTCTGCTGCTAATGAGTTTTCTAAATTATAAGTACAAGCTGTCATAATTATATTAATTATATTAAACAAATGAGTAAATCAAAGACCTAGGCCAGGGATTATAAACTCAAGTGTTTTCAAAGGTAAGACAAATAAATACTTAGCTAGAAGATAGAATGTTGCTACATGGAAATGGTGTCTACCACCCACAAGAAGACAGAAGAAATTTATTTTTGCCCTAGCTTTTTATTTCCCAAATTTAATTATGTACTTAAAAAGTTTAACATGTTCTTCGTGGTAGCCAGTATCAAGATGGTCCTCAGTGATTTCCATCTCCTGGTTTAATACTGTTGTATATAGTCTCTTCCATGTTGTATCAGGGGTGCTATGTGTGATTAATAGCATACTGCAGAAATGTACTTCACTTCTGGTAGTAGATTATAAGTGTATGTGGTTTCTATGTTGGATACTGCTGAATGTTGCTGTTCGCTGCTTTCTCCCTGCAGCCACCCATACTCCATCCTAGCATCTCTCTCCTCTCCCTTTCTCTCCTCTTTCCTCCCTCACCCCCTCATTACTTGCTCTGGAGGAAGCCATACTGTGAGAGAGCCACAGTATGGTGAGCCTCATATGGAGATGAACTATAGTCTCCTATGAACAGCCAAGTAACTGTAACTGGAAGATACTCCAGATCAATCAAATCCCAGATGTCTGATGGAACCCTACCTGACCCCTTCACTGCTGCCAAGTGGAAAACCAGGCCAGAAACATACAGCTGAGCTACTCTCACATTTCTGGATCAGAGAAAATGTGAGATAATAAATATTTGTTATTCTAAACTGCTATATTTTAAATAATTTGTTAGACAGATAGTAATAGATAAATAATATAGATTTTGGTATATAGTAGTGGGATGCTACTGTAATTAAAACCTAAAATGTATAGACGTGGCTTTAAAACTAAATACTGGCCTTTGGGGAGAGTATTAAAATGAGGTAAATGTTACTGGGAAATGAAGGAAAGAATATACTTATTATGTAGTAGCAGAAAGATAACACTTGTCTTCAGTAACTTGGAAAGTAAAACATGTGCCTAATGAGTTGGGTAATCTTTCTAGGGAAATGTCTAAACAAAGGGTTGAGATGCCTTCGGGTTTCCTCTTGCTAATTATAGTAAAATGTAAGAAAAGAGAGCTAGGCTAAAGGAAGGATGATTAAATAAAAAGAAACAGGTCCTGACTGTTTTGAAATTTCTCAGTCAATACACATAGCAAATGAGGCTAAACTTAAGAAAGGTTGAGCAAAGACCAAACCAGGAAAACATGCTTCAGAAAGCTGATGGGTTTTCTTGAAATTTGACTTTCTTAATAATGTTGTGAGCCTTATGTGTGTTTTTCATTTTCACTTTAAAGTTTTTTGTGGGAGGGATTTCATTCCACTAAAACAAAGAACTCTGGAAGTAACGAAATCTTTCAAGAAAGTGTCTGTTTAAGAACACTGGTTAGCCCTGACTAGTGCAGCTCACTTGGTTGGGTGTCGCCCCACAAAGCAAAAGGCAGTCGGTTGGATTTCTGCTCAGGGCATGTGGCTGGCTGGCGGGCCCAGTCCCCTTTTGGGGGATGAGCAAGAGGCAACTGATTAATGTTTCTCTCCTCTTTCTCCCTCCCTTCCCACTCTCTAAAAATAAATAAATAAAATCTTAAAAAAGAAAGAAAGAAAGGACACTGGTTAATCTCTGTAAAAACAACAACTATACATATTTTAAATTGCCCTATCCCCATCCTCCCATTCTAGTTTTGAGGTAGCCTTCCTCAACACAGACATAGCTCCTAGGCAAAGACCAAGAATCTTATGGTTCTAGAAATTTAAGGAAATCTGTTAAATTATTGATTGACAACTAAACTAAGAAATACGAGTGACTTCACAAAATTAGTTCAGAAAAGTCACTAAACAAACAAACAATAATAATATACAGCAACAGCAACAAACTCTGAGCTGGGAGATAATCTGATTTCCATAGCTGTCACACTGTATTATTTAAAATATCCAATTTTTAAATTAAACATTACGAGAAATACAAAGAAACAACAGAGCATGACCCATACATGGGAAGAAAGACTTCAGTAGAAAACCCATCTGAGGAAGCTGAGGTATTGGGCTTACTAGACAAAAAGTTTAAATAAGCCATTTTAAATTATGTTCAAAAGGAAAAAGGACTCATGGACATGGACAACAAGGTGGTGATTGATGTGGGGCAGGGGGTATAAAGGGACTAAATGGTAATGGAAAAAACATAATAAAGATTACATATTTAAAAATAAATAAATAAAGTATTGGTAAAGTTAAAAAAGTAAAGTAAACCATGTATAAAGGAATTAAGAGAAGCATCAGAAGACTATCTCATTAAATAAAAATATAAATAAATATAAGTTAAAAACACATTAAAATTGTCAAGCTGGAAAAGTACACTAATTAAAATTCACTAGATGGATACAACAGCAGATTTCAGCTGGTTAAAAAAAGAATCAGTAACTTTGAAAATAGGCCAAGGGACTTTACCCAGTCTCAGCAGAGAAAGGGAAGAAGAAAGAGGACAGAAAGGGATGAGGGGGGGAAGGGGGGAGGGAGGGAGAGGAGAGAGGAGAGAGGAGGAAGGAGGAAGGAAGAAAGAAAAGAGCTAAATTCTCTTTTATAAAAGAAAAAATATTGAAGAGAGCCTCAGAGATCCGTGGGACATCATTGAGTGTACCAATATACACAAATGGTAGTCCCAGAAGGAGAGGGAAGAGACACAAATGTTAGAAAAAATGATGGCTAATAGTGACCCAAATTTTATGAAAAACATTTATCAACACGTCCAAGAGACCCAACAAACTCCAAACAGAATAAATAAAAAAGAAGTCATATTGGGTTGCATCTAGACATACTGAGATGCATTATAATAAATCCATCAAAAACCAAAGAGAAAAAGTCAATCTTGAAAACAAGAAAAAATCAACTAATCACAAACAAGAACCCGCAAGGAGATTAACAATCAATAGCACATCAAAATTCATGAAGGCCAGAAGTCAATGTGATGACATACTCAAGGAATTTAAAGAAAAATATTGTCAACCAAGAATTCTATATTTGGCAAAACTATCCTTTACAAAAAAGAAGACATTCAGACATTCTCAGATAAACAATTTTTTTTTTTTTTTTTTGCTAGCAGACCCGATCTAATGAAAGAACACTGGATAGTAAAGTAAATACACACACAAAATAATAAATACCAGTACAGTAACTACGTAGGTAAAGGACAGTATAAATATATTTGTTTATAAATTATGAATATATTTTTAGTTTGTAATGTTCCCTTCTTATCTAATTTAGAAGATAACTGCACTAAGCAATAATTATGAGTCTGTATTGGTAGACAAATAATATCTAAGATTTAATACAAAAGGCAATACAGCATAAAGGAGGAGAGATCATTTTGACACACATAGAATCAAGATTTTTGTATACTACTGAAATTAAGGAGGTATGAAGCTGAATTAGATTGCTGTTTAAGATGTTAATTATAATCCCGAGGGAAACCACTAAGAAAGTAATGGGAAAACATAGTAAAAGCAACAACAATATAATTAAAATGGTACACTAGGAAATTTCTACTTGACACAAAAGAAGATAATAATGGAGACATAGAGAAAACAAAAACATATTGAAAACAAATAGTAAATGACAGATGAAAATCCTACCTTATCAGTAGTTACATTAAATGTAAATGAAAGGCAGAGACTGGCAACAGGGATTATAAGAATAATGTAATTATATGCTATAAAACAGTCTAAATTCAAAGACACAACTATGTTAAAAGAAAGGGATGAAAAAGACATACTGTGTAAATACCAAGAAAAAGAAAGCTTGGGTGGTTATATTAATAACAGACAAAATTATCATTCGAAACAGAGGTCATTTTATAATAATAAATGTTCAATCCAAAATACATAAAGAAAAAAACCTAACAGAATTAAAGAAATATATTCAACAGTAATAGTTGGAGAATTAATAGACCATTTTTAATAATGGATTAAAAATGAGACAAAAAAAAACAAACAAGTAGAAGACATAAACCACTACACCTAACAGACATATATAGAACACTCTACCCCCAAACAACAGAATATGTGTTCTGGTCAAGTGCATATGAAAATTCACCAAGACATAAAACAAGTCTCAATCAATTTAAAAAGACTAAAAAAGTACAAAGTATGTTTTCCAACATCAAAGAAATGAAAAAAAAAGTCAGTAAAAAGATGAAATTTAGAAATTAACAAATGTGAAAAAAATCCTAAATATATAATAGGTAAAAGATGGGGTCACAAGGGTTATTAGAATACACTAAAAATTCAAAGAACAGGAAAACACAACATACCAAAAGATATGTAGTAAAGCAGTGACAATTTACAGATGCAAATACATATAGTTAAAAAAATTTTTCAAATCAATGACACAATTATCTAACCTACCAACTTATGAGAAAATAAATTAAACATTAAACCTAAATCAAGCATAAAAAAATAAAAGGTGAAAGCAGGAAAAATAGAGAACAGAAAAACAACAGACAAGATCAGTGAAACCAAAAGTTAGTTCTTTGAAAAGATAAAAAAATTTACAAACCTTTAGCTAGACTGACCAAGCAAAAAACTAGACAAGATTTAAATTGCTAAAATCAGGAATGAACAAAAAGATATCAACATTAACATTAAAAAACACAAAGGATATTCAGGAAATACCATAAACAAACACATCAATTAATAAGATCTCCTAGATAAAATGCCCAAATTCCTAGAAAGACACAAATTACCAAACTGACTCAAGAGGTAATAAAAAATCTGAATAAACCTATAACAAGTAAAGAGATTGAATCGATAACTAAAAACTTATCACAAAGGAAAGCCCAGGGACAGAGAGATTTCCTGGTGAATACTATCAGACATGTAAAGAAGAATTAACACCAGTCTTTCACAAACTCTAAGAAATACTTCCCAATGCATTCTATGAGTCCAGTAAGCAGCAGGACCTCTACCTCAGACCCTATACAATAATTACCTCAATATGGATCAAAGACCTATTAAATAGAGTAGTCTAAAATGATAAATGTCTCAGAAGAAAGCATAGACGTATATTTTCGTAACTGTGCATTAAGGCAATGATTCTTCAGATTTGACACTTAAAGCACAAGAAAGAAAAGAAAAATTAGGTGTACTGGACTTGATCAAAATTTAAAAATTCTGTGCTTAAAAGGATACTAGGAAGCAGTGCAAAGACAGTCCAAACAATGGGAGGATTTATAAATCTCATGTCTAATAGGGTCTAGTGTCTAGAGTATAAAAAGAATTGTTACAATACAACAATGAAAAGACAAATTTACAATGATTAAGATATTGCAAATACTTTGAATAGACATATCAAAAGAACATACTACTAATGGCCAATAAGCACATGACACAATGCTTAACATCATTAGACATTAGGGAACTGCAAATCAAAACTGCAATGAGATGTCATTTGACACTGAGAAAGAACATTTTAATGGAGTATTATTCAATCATAAAAAGGAAGGAAAAACTAATGCATATAACAAGGATAAAGCTCAGAGACACCATGCTAAATAAAAGCTGCACATTGCCTAATTTACATGAAATGTCTAAACCAGGCAAATCTATAGACACAGGAGGTTAGATTAGTGGTTGCCAGAGCTGGGAGGAGGGCAGAATTAAAATGAGAGAGTAAGTGCTAATCTGTTAATGACTTGCTTTATTAGGGTGATGAAAATGTTCTAGAATTAGACAGTGGTAATGGTTGCACAACTTGAGAATGAGTATACTAAAAACCACTGAATTATATACTTTTTTGAAAGATTTTATTTATTTATTTTTAGAGAGAGGGGAAGGGAGGGAGAAAGAGAGGTAGAGAAACATCAATGTGTAGTTGCCTTTCATGTGGCCCCCACTGGGGACCTGGCCTGCAACCCAGACATGTGCCCTGACCAGGAATCAAACTGGTGACCCTCTGGTTTGTAGCCTGTGCTCAAATCACTGAGCTGTACCAGCCAGGGATGAATTATATACTTTGAAAATCTACATTTTACCAATATGGTAAAACATCTTCCACAAAAATTACCTCAAAATATGTCGTACACCTAAAGGAATAAATACAACTACAAAACCATTAAAAGATAGCATAAGAGAAAACCATGGTGACCTCGGGTTTGACAAGGACTTTTTAGAAAACGACAAAACTTGAGGTATAAAAAAACCGGTAACACAGACTACATTAAAACTTTAAAATTTCTGGTCTGTGACAGACTCTATTAAGAGAATGAAAAGAAAATCAGAAAAAAGAAAATCTTAATAAACAAAAACTCTTAAAACCCAACAATGAGAAAATGAATAACCCAATGCAAAGTGGGTTAAAAATATGCAAAAGATCTGAGCAGATATCTCACCTAAGAAGATACACAGATAGCAAATAAGCATATGAAAAAATGCTCAATATATGTCATCAAGGAACTGAAATTAAAACAATAATGAGATACCACTAAATACCTATTAGAATGGTAAAAAATAGGTAAACGTGGCTCACTTCCTTGTACAACCACATCAAAATTACAACTAAAATACAGATCAACCATTACTCAGAACCATCAGAAATGGAGCTAAGTAGAAGTCTGACAGCCACAGAATTAAAGAAACCACATACCTATAGACTGGTAGGATGGGCAGAGAGTAGAATGGGCTAGTCCCCACACTCAGGTGTGGTGGATAAAAATTCGGGAGGGGTGTTTCAGGAGCGAAGAGTCCAAACCCCACACCAAACCCTCAGCGCAGGGTTCCAGTGCCAGGCAGAAAAGGCCCCATAACTTCTGGCTGCAAAAACCAGTGGGTGGGAGCACCTTCTGGAGTCCCAAGCAGTTTGCCTTAAAAGAATCCACCCCAGATTTACTCCCTGCTAACTCTAAGACCAGAGTATCAGTCTAAAAGTCATCAGTGGCATACTGTGAGGAACTAAAGTGTATGGCATCAAGGCAGGAGCTGGGGGACAGCTTTCTCCTGACAGAAAGGCAGGCAGATACCACTGTCCCTTTTCTGAATGCTCCCTACACAGAGCCAAAGAGCCGGCAGGTAGGTGCTGTATCTGAGACTCCATCAGCCCGGCTAACACTTTTTGCCCTGCTCTGGAGATATCCTGAAGACTCCCTTCTACTCAACTTAGGGGTCTAGCCAAGCTGTTAACAGAGACTTTCCCTGATGAATGGCAGATTATGGCTCATGCTTCACAACTTCTAAAATCTTATCAAACAAGCAACAATTGCCCTCAGTAAGCCCCCAGCCCTCCTTGCTAAGTGGCCCAAGGTCTAGCACTAGCATCAGCCAGTCTAGATTCATAGCTTGGTTTTACCTGGGAACCTCCAACCCCAGCACAAGTAGCAACCATCTCAGATTCCTTTATAGCTCAGGCTGGGTGGCCCTGGGCAGACCACAGGTGTGGGCTGACCTTGGCCTGCACCACCTAAGAAACCTCAGGGCCAGTGTACCCAGTGTATAGCTACAGACCACATCG